>PITA01014934.1:0-51814 GCA_004023965.1 Spilogale gracilis | reverse complement strand
GAGACTGTCCTTTTTCCACTGGATATTTTTTCCTGCTTTGTCAAAGATGATTTGACCATAGATTTGTGGGTCCATATGTGGGCTCTCCACTCTGTTCCATTGGTCTGTTTCTCTGTTTTTATGCCAGTACCATGCTGTCTTGGTAATCACGGCTTTGTAATAAAGCCTGAAGTCAGGTAATGAGATGCCCCCAGCTTTGGTTCTTCCCGGTACATTTCTAACTGTGTCAGGTTGCTTGCTGTTGACAAGGCTCTGGTTTTATTTTCAGGTTAATGTTGGAACATCTTAGTTCAAATGTGTACTGCCCACCTCCTCTCTGAGCATGCGTTCATTCCTTCAACAAATACCTGTAGGTAGAATGCACATCCAATCATCCAGAACTTTTGGGTAGTCTCTCCATCTTCCATCACTCTCATCACCAGATGACATTTGGATGATAATATTTTAGAAACAGTAAGTTTTCAAAGTGCATGTTGGGCATTAACCTCACAAATCCTGAAGTATAAGGTCATCCGACCTTCATATTGCTGATTAAACACAGCAGTGAGTAGAAACAATACAAATAATTCTTTGAATCATTTTTCAGCTAGTCAGACACACAACTAGAGCCGATACTAACATTATTGCTTAAGAATACCCTTTTGCAGGAAGTAGAGCCCATTTTATGCCTCTTTATTTCTGTTGTCGACTGAATACCATCAGTAGACTTGGGTGAACTGTGAATGCAGAGACTAATCTTGATGTAACATAGGTTATTCGTACCTTATCTACACCCTTATATTACACCATCGCTCTTAAAATAACTAGGTTGCCACTTCATTTCCAAGTACTGGTCCCACCTGTGGGTCTTCTGCCTGGGTTTCCTCCATGGCCCCAGTTTCTAAGTAGCAAATCCCATAACTTAATCTTGCACCAATAGAAATAGTAATAAAAATAACCACACTTTTTTTTTTTAAGATTTGTTTATTTGAGAGAAAGAGAAAGAAAGAGACAGAGTGGGCGAATGGGCAGAGGGACAGAATCTATCAAGCACACTCTCTGCTGAGCACAGGGCCCAACATGGGGCTGATCTCCCAACCCATGAGATCCTGACCTGAGCCGATAGTGATAGAAGCTCTCTATCGCTATGGAGAGCCTCCTCGAAGGTAAATGTCCCTTAACTTATTCCATTATTAAAGCATTGTCTTTATCAATTTTCTATCTGATTTCAGAAATCCTAATACTTCATGTTATCCACCTTGCTGTAGTCCGCCCTGACTACAACTTCAAGACGGACTGAACTTCTGTAACCAGAGCCTGGCCTGGTCAGGGTCTCAGGAAATCTCTGCCCCGATGGAGGAAGTGAGGGACAAGGAGGCAGTTGTAATGCCACATCCTGCCCTGTTCTGCTGTAGGTCACTGGCCACGCTGAGGTTTTGCACATTAATCTGTGCTCAAGCGTAATATCTATACCAAACATCACCAGGTCCACTGGAAACCGGCTCACACTAACCAGATTCATAGTAATTCCCCTTAGCAAGAGGATATAAAACAGGAACTGGTTATATATATATAAAATATATATATTTTTTTTTTCAGAATGTTTTAAAATTATCTTTGAAGGGTAGGTAATAAATCCTGCCCAGGAACCCCAAGTATAGCGATCAGCATATGTGAAGAAGCCAAAGGAACATAAAACAAAGATATGTTTAATCAAGAATACAACTCTTTGGAGCACCTGGGTGGCTCAGTGGTTAAGCAACTGCCTTCGGCTCAGGTCATGATCCCGGGGACCGGGGTTCGAGTCCCACATCGGGCTTCCTGCTCGGCGGGAAGGCTGCTTCTCCCTCTCTCATTCCCCTCCGCTTGTGTTCCCTCTCTCACTGTGTTTCTCTCTGTCAAATAAATAAAATCTTAAAAAAAAAAAAAAAAAGAACACAACTCTTTTTGGATCATGCTAAAGAAGTGAAGTAAGGTAAAAACATAGACTTGTGGTCAGGCAGACATGAGTTTTTCTTTTTTTTTTAAGGTTTTATTTATTTATTTGACAGAGAGAGAGAGATCACAAGTAGGCAGAGACACAGGCAGAGAGAGAGGAGGAAGCAGGCTCCCTGCTGAGCAGAGAGCCCAACAGGGGCTTTGATCCCAGGACCTTAAGATCATGACCTGAGCCGAAGTCAGAGGATTAACCCACTGAACCACCCAGGTGCCCCAGACATGAGTTTTAATATTGGTCTGCTACTTACTGGTAGCTCTGTGAGGTAGGGAATTTAACTTAAATTCTGAATCTGTTTCTTCATCTGTTAGACAGGAATGTGGCAACACTTCTTGTCTTACAGCTTCATGGTGGGGTTTCAAAATACTGCATTTCATTCAAATGCCCAGCACAGGGTGTGGCACAAGATGTATTCTTGATAACAGTGATGACTACCATAGACCATGGAGATGTGCTATTTCAGTCTCTGGTCAAGATCACAGAATGAGCAGTTAGTAATTGCCGAATGAATCTTCAAAGGAAAAGAATGGATAAAGGAAAAGGAGGGAAAAGAAAAAAGAGAGAGATCTAAGATAGGTTAAAAATCAGAAGGAGTAGAAGAAAGTACAACAACTTACAAAACTAACCTTATGGCCCCTGGCATCATGAAAATATCCAGTAGGATGATTTTTCTTTTCTGAGCCATCACAGGTCATAGCCACTGATGACTCAACCCAGGTAAGCCACAGCCTTGCCCTGTTTTAAAAACTGGTTCTCAGGGAATTTTGCAATGATCTAAATAAATCACATAAGACTAAAGTTATACACTACTTTAGAAACCCAGGTTATAATTGAATTGATTCACTGTCTATAAGAAGGAAGGAAGGAAGGAAGGAAGGAAGGAAGGAAGGAAGGAAGGAAGGAAGGAAGGAAGAAAAGAAGGAAGGAAAGGGTACAGAATCAGAACATTTGTAAGTACCTAAAATGATGTTTACCTAAGAACAATAAAACCAGGATGGAATGTATTTATAAGTGACTACATTCCATCTTGACATTTCTAAGGCAGAACCTCCAAATGCTGTCCAGTTCTATCCAGGGAAGAATCCCTCATGAGAATTTTGAAAAGAGAAGTTGACTCATATATTGGAGCAAATGATGATTTTTTAGTCTCCCACAACACCAAATCATGGAAAGATTTCAGAGGTTGTGCAAATAAAATATGAATATCAAAGTTCATGTTTCCCTTCCTACAAGAAATGTTTATCTTTGTTTATGCAAAGAATTGAAAATTAAAATATGAGTGGAGATTAGCTTCCATAATAATGTGTCTGATTTTCACTGTCGATGAGGGGGAAAAAAAGCAAAGTTTAAAATGTGTTCATTATTTCATGAAAATCAACTCCTCAGTCCCCTCCCTTTCCGATTCTTGTTACCTACAACAATTTAGCCCTGTTGTTCATAACACAGACCTGTTTAATCCTCAACCTTCAGGTCCTCCATATTCTTGCCTGCTCTAACATTTGCTCTCAAACCTAATCGAAAACTTTAATGTAGAGTTTTCATTTTCATGCTAAGTTTTTATAAGGCAACAAGGTGACATGAAACCCCCAAAACTGTCAGCCTTCTTAGATTGTATTAAGAGAAGTAGGATAGTCAAAATGAGATAGTGACTGGTCTCACTTGACCTTTGGGGAAAAAAACAAAGGCAATAACTAATGTATTAAAGTATTATGCCTTTGAAGGTTTTATGGATTCAACATATAACACCCATTTCTTCCATTCCTGAGCTCAGAGCCAGTTGAAAAGTAAAACATGG
This sequence comes from Spilogale gracilis, assembly GCA_004023965.1. Taxonomy (NCBI): domain Eukaryota; kingdom Metazoa; phylum Chordata; class Mammalia; order Carnivora; family Mephitidae; genus Spilogale; species Spilogale gracilis. The sequence continues at coordinate 48,044 of PITA01014934.1, read as the reverse complement.
GAGACCAACAGACAGAGGTTAAACAGTCAGCTTTGTTATTGATAAACTAATTGGAGAAAGTGACATTAGATTTGTGGAACAAAGAGTCTGTTAATATTCCAGGTCCACAAGCCCTTCCTCTGTCCTCGCACACACACCCAAAGTCTACCTTGATACCCCACGGAGTGTCTGGAGCTGCCTCTGGCTAGGGTAGAGAAGAAAGGGAAAGAAAGCTTACAATCCTTTGATAGATTGGTCCCACCCAATTAGATTAGCTCACCTGCCATCACCTAACAATTAAGTGACTGACTTCTCTATAGGAAAGAGTAAGTGAGAAGTAGGACTAGAGGCCAGGAGTGTTATTCCAGGGGAGGTCTTTAAGCACAGCAACACTGACCAGGAGGACTTTCCTTCCCAACAGCAATTGATTCTAGATGCTTCATTTGATAAAATCAGAGTATGTTGAGAGCAGGACCAGGAAAGTGGGGATCTTTGAAACCCCGCATCATGACACATGGATGCAAGAGCAAGACTACATGGAATTAAGACCTGCCTTCCAATAGTTGCATGCATAGCTGACTTGGCTCTGTTTAGCCATGTGGCAGAGGCAGATATTCTACTTGCTCCTCCATGTTTCCTGCATCCTGCTCAGTTAGGCAAACCCATACGACTAGTCTCAGCCAACAGACTGTGAGAAGAGTAGACATGTGTCATGTCTGGATAAGTCAATAAAATGTCCATTCTGGATTCTTCAGTCTCTCCTTTGGTCTGCTCCAATGACTGGGGAGGTCCCACATTCTAAATGGTGCCCCTCCATCCACCTATGTCCTGAATGAATGACAGAGGAGGAGTTCAAGAGCACCATGCCATGGCCTTGCAGAATGAGAACAGGAAGCACTTTCCAGAGTCCAGAATCAGTTCTGGAAACAGGACCATTCTCCATCCCCAGAAGAGGAGGCCTATAGAATATCCACTTGGCAAGATTTCAGAATTGCTGCAGTCCAGTCAATGCTGTGCATCTCTTGTTCCACATCATTCCAAGCAAGAGTGTTTACTGACATTATATTGACCCTATTCTTTTGTATGTTTGGTGAGAGAGATGCATATAAACTGTCTTTTTAAAAGTTTGTAGATTTGGGGAGCAAGAGGGGCCACATGCTGATCCGATAGAGAGACCATTGTAGGATCCCTCAAAAATCCCAGACTTGAGGCTCAAAGCCTTGATTTAAGTTGCCTCACTCATGCAAGGGTCAAGTGAATTCTGTATTTGGAAAAAAGGGAGCAAACCTATTTGGCAACCAGAAGGGAGAACTATAGTAGTGATAGTGTTGCTCACCAAAGATGGTGATTCAGCAGAGCTATGTGACTAGCTCTGGGCAATGAGCCATGGGCAGAAGTGACTTCAGATATCTGAGTCAAAATATGCTTTTACTGTGCTTAAGCCATCATATGTTTGGGGGGTTGTTATGACAACAGTTAACATTACATTAACAAAAACTTACACCTGGAGAGTGATCAGTCACACCACCACCACCACCACACACACACACACACACACACACACCCTACACTCAGTCACTGCATTGCCCACACCGGCTCCTATTTTAGGCCTGGGCTTACGTGTATCAAAAGGCTATTTCTGAGTCCCCTCAGCCAGTCTAAGTTAAGTTTTTCTGTCATTCTTTTTTTCTGAACACCCTATTCTTTCCTGCCATTTTACTCATCATGATAGATTATTACATACATCATTTCTGTGTCCCTTTATTTAAAGTCTATGTCCACAATTGATCCATAAGATCCATGGAGTCAGAACCTTTGTCCACCATAACACGCACGGAGTCTGCATGTGCTTGGCAAACAGAGTCACTGGATAAATTTTAAAATGGCAAAGATAGGGGCGCCTGGGTGGCTGGGTCAGTTAAGTGGCTGACTTCGGCTCACATTGTGGAAATGGAGCCCCATGTCAGTCTCCCTGCTCAGCGGGGAGTCTGCTTCTCCCTCTCCCTCTGCTGCTCCCCCAGCTCATGCATGCGCTCACTCTCTCTCTAAGTAAATACAATTTTAATTAATTAATTAGTTAGTTAATTTTAAAATAGCAAGGTTTAACAAGTGAGAGGCCATTACAAGAAATACACTTTTCATCACAAGACCACAACTCTAATCCAAAAATCATACAGAATTAAAATAAAATAAAAACCATGGGGATTTTTTTTTACCTTTATTCATTCAGAATGCAATTCTAGACCAATCTACAACCAAGAGAAAATCCTTAAACTTTTAAGTGGCGTTAACAGACTAAATAATATAACAGTGTAGCCCTATATGTACAAGCAAGAAGTCGATTTCCATTCTCATCTTAAAACCTCTTTCTAAACATTTGCATTTCCTTCCCATCCAAAAAATGCATTAACATGATCATGCTTATATAGCTAGTCAGCACGAGACAAATGACAATTTAGACTGAACTATTGAAATCTTGTGGTATCGTGCCCACAACTCCACTCTGTACCTGATGACATTTTCAGTGGCATTCACTATGTGGCATTGTCACCAATTACATTAAAAGCATTTCATTAATTTTTAAAAGCTAGAGTTATTCAAAAATGTTCTGTATCGTAAATAACATATGGAATATTGCATTTAAGTCTAAAATAGCAGGATCACTTAAACTTTTTCTACAGTCCTCCAAGTAATATATGTAGGAAAGTGAATGTTATATGAGAAGAAACAGATCAAGTTCTTATATTTTCACCTAAAAGTCTAGTTATTTGTTTTAAGTAGTGTCTATTAATATTTAAATGATTACAAAATAAATCAATGTTAAATATTGCACAAAATCTAAAAGAAGATGGCCACATTACATCATACTATATTGTATAGATAATGATTAAAAGCAGCTAATTAGAATCTTTTTCAAAAATTTAAAGTTTCTGACATCATTTTCCACCATTCCATCAATTCTTCCTTTTCCTCTTCTTTCCTTTCAGAAAATGACTCCAGTTCAAAATCAACCTAAAGGAGAAAATCAAGAATATATTGTTACCAAATTGCATGTGTATTTTTAAAAGCTGAAATTTTTAAATATGTGTGCAGTTCTAGAGCTTACAGAATAAGCTCAGTATAGTCACCTGAATTAAAGTATACCCTACAAACCTCTTGTGATGGACAGAAGATACTTCCAGGGGGGAAAAACAACAATCAAAAGCCATTATGTTTGAAATGTGCTTTGATCTTATAATCTCGTAGGATTATTTAAAAGCAGATTATTTAAAAGCAGCTTATTTAAAAGCAATCTTTACCCCCAATAAGATGTAATTTATAATTAATTATTTTCCTTCAAGTGGTTCCCTGAGCGTCTATAACCCTTGAATTTTCTCCTAAGAATGGGGGAAAGATGGCAGTGTAGTTCAATGTCCTGATGTCCCAAACCACAGGTTCTGCTTTCCAGAATCTCGAATCTGATGAGGAAACTGATGGAGACATATACATCTCCAAACAACCAGACAGGCCAGTGGCCCAGGAACTCAACTCTCTGTGTGAACTGGAAGTTCTCAGCAGGTCTTTGGAAATCCACGGACTTCGGCATAAAAAGCTATTCAAAATCTGTACTTCCTAATCTCGATCCTCCTCGGGCCCTCTAGAGCCCTGCTCTCATTGCAAGTAGAAGTAAGAGTTCCTTGATCTGGCCATTTATGCCCTTGGTTATTTAGGAATTTAACACTCACCATCTCCTTGAAGTAACACTGACCAGAAAGGCTAGCATCCAAATAACTGAACATTTAACAACCTGTTTCTGGGGCTACTTTTTTCTAGGTTTCACTTGCCCAAAATTATCTCCTGACTTTTAATACATATACAGCCAAATGTACACATACACGCAATGAAAACCAAAGCACCAGTTAAAAACTCAAGATACTCTGTTTGCAAAACCAAGTACTTATACTCCAAACTTTGGCTGCATACACAAAAATGCAATAAACTCTTTTTATGTAAGTCTTTCAATTGAAAATCCTGCCGGCCGTTCCCTGGTTGCAAAAATGTAATGTAAATATTGCAGAATGCAATAGAATCCTGCTCCAAGAAAAGTTTTGGTCTCATCACCATCACCTTCCCACTGAAATAAGTAATACCTACTTAAATAAGGTGCACTTTTTGATATCTCTTAGCAGAGAGTCTTTCTCATAATATATGCTTAATACATATTTGCTTAATGCCTAAGATCACCTGACAGGCATAATTAATTTTTCCAAATACTCACTGAGTATTGTACTGGATGCTAGAAATAAAAAGATAAATGGAACAGAAATCTCACTTTGGATTGAAATCAATGGGCAAATAAAAGTTTAATTTTTTTAAGTTGTATTTGATTTTCTTGCGGATGTCTTCAAAGACTGAGAAACGATAAGGGAGCTTCGCACTGAGTGGAATAAAGTCACCCAAGGAGCCCTTGGTCGAGTCACCTGACTTTGCTGGGCCACGGTTTTCTCATCTGTTAAATGGAGGTAAGAGCGGTACCTACCTCAGAGGGCTATTACGAAGGCTAAACATAAATCACTTGAACTTGTGTGACACAGACCCAGAGCTCAAGAACTCTTAGCACTTATGATTTCTTACCCCAACAGCAGGGCTATAAGGAACCGCTACTTTCTTTGTTATTGCCAGATAGCCGGGAGCCGAGGCTGTGAGTTTATAGTTTCCAGGTACAAGCAATCTCCAGTAGTCACCATCCTTTGCTGCAGAGAAACAACATATCAACTCACATAATTACTCTGTTTTAAGGGTACCCACTATACCTCAGTTCCACTTCTCTGATTCCCTATTTTTAAAATATGTGTTCATGGAATTTGATAAAACTCCATTGAAATGAATGTTACACTCTCTTAGAGGAAGTACTTTCTTTTTTTAAAAGATTTTTTTTTTTACTTATTCATTTGAGAGAGAGAGAGAGAATGAGTGAGAGAACGAGCAGGGGGGAAGGCCAGAGGGAGAAGCAGACTCCCACTGAGCAGAGCACCCCACATGGGGCTCAATCTAGGACCCCAGGATCATGACCTGAGCCAAAGGCTGATGTTTCACTGACTGAGTTATCCCAGCGCCCTGAGAGGAAGTAATTTCTAATGGCAATTTTACAGATATTAATGTCAAATTGTCAAGAAACTTTCTAAGATAATGGATCCTCATAACCGTGTCAGGAGTGATACGTGTAAAGAGGTAATTAAAGCCCCCGTCATGGTGTCAGGGCGTCTGGTGCTGTGTTCTGAGTCTGGCCATGTATCTTGTGGTGAACCCCTGATAGGCTGAATCTAATTAGTGTGTCACAAAGTGTGGCCCAAGACAGCCGCACCAGAAACCAGGTACTTGCTAGAAATTTCTATTTCTGAAGATTCAGAGCACATTGGTCTGGAGTGCTGGTGTGGAGAAACTGCATTGTCAACAAGTTTTCTGGAGCATTCTTAAGCAAAGGTAAGGTCCATATTCTTTCTTATTCCACATATCCACAGCTCCCTCCTCATCTCAGTTAGGATCCCTGGCCACTCCTATGTAATCAGTCTCAGGCATGTGCCTTCCACTCATCTGCTGTTCCCTCTTGGTTATACATACCTAGCAAGCCAGCAACCCTGGCTGGCTCATTTCCAGCTCTCCACCTGCCATGGAGGAAACATACCACCATGCTTCTCAGTCTCTGACCCAACCCAGGGCATGGAACTGCCCTGTCTACCTTCTAGTCCCTTCCTCTCTGGTCCTTCCTCATATACACCTTCCTAGCCCAGTGACCATCAATCACCTGGGAAACTTGGTACAGCATAAATTCTAATTCACTAGCCCTGGGGTGAGGAACGAGATTCTGCCTTCCTAACCAGCTCTAAGGCAGGGCTAAATTTGGCGGCTGGTCGGGGCCACACTTTGAGTAGCAAGGCCCTAGCTGACATTTCACATTTTCTCCTTTTTCCTAACACCCTTGCCACATCCTCTTCATCCTCCCTCTCAGTTGGTGCTTTCTATCTTATTTCACTCTGAAAAGCCCCTGTGGCTATCTCTTCCAATCTTCCTCTGACTCCCACATCTCCTTTCATCTGGTGCATCACTGATCGCCGTTGCTTTACAGTAAAATGTCTGAAAAGATCTGTCAGTACTGTCTATTTCTTCTTTTTTTTTAATTTTATTTATTTATTTGACAGAGAAGCACAGCTAGAGAGGGAACACAAGCAGGGGGAGTGAGAGAGGGAGAAGCAGGCTTCCTGCCAAGCAGGAAGCCAGATATGGAACTCCATCCCAGGACTCCAGGATCATGACCTGAGCAGAAGGCAGATGCTTAATGACTGAGCCACCCAGGCAGTCCAGTACTCTCTATTTCTAATGTCTCTCCTGTTCTCTCTTAGAAGAACCTCCAGGGAGGCTCCCACAGGCCCATGCAAACGGATTCTGTCAGGTTCCTCCACGCTGGTTCATTCACAAGCTTCATCTTACTTGGCCCTCCTGATCACTCCCTCCTTCTTGAAACACTTCTGGGTTTCCAGGACAATGCACTTGGTTCTCTCTCTACCTCGGGCTCCATTCTCCTTTTCTACTCTGCCTTTAAAAATATGGAGCATTTCCTCAGATTTCATTCCTTTGTGTCTAAATGTATTTTCCATGTTAGAATTCCCTAAAATGCCTGCATCATGGAATTCACAGAAAATCGTATCCCTCTGGCACTCAGGTTAATAGACAGAAGAGGCTCCGTGTGACCAGAGGGGACCGAGGCCTGGGTGTCCTCTCCGAGCTCCCCAAGGGCTAAGGGAGCAGTGTCTTGGCACAGATTCGGGTATATTGGTTGGCAAGATATGCAGACTCTTAGTGGAGTGTTTGAAAATATTTGTTGACTAAATAACTAATTGGGGATTTAGGTGGGCAAATGTTAAGGAGTTTTTAAAATATCCAAGTTATAAGTGAGGAGTTTAAGAAAGAGGTAATGGTATAGAGTGGTTTGGGAAATAAGGTAAATGCTCATTAACTATAAGGTCTAGAAATATATCAATAGTTCATACCTAAAAACATATTATTGTTGTTGAAAAGACCCCAGCAAATGCCTGTTAAACTAAAATGAGCTAGATAAATGTTGATTAACAGGGGTAGGTAGATTTGCCAGGAAAATATAACCTCATCCCCAAATGGGCAACATGGAAATGGGGTTTTGAACTCAGAAATAACTAACACCCACCTCCATGCTGTTAACATTTTATTTAACCCTGAGTCAGTCTGGATTTTTCATACCGATTAAAAGAAGAAACACGTGAGAAATCCTAGACACCTGATACACTGGCATTTTTCTTTCCTACTCTTTCCACTGTTTCTGAGCTCCTCCGATCAATGGCCTGCCAGCACTTCTGAGTCATCAGAAAGACGCTGCTATTTCAATGCCAGCGAGTTCATTTGCCTTTGCCTCCAGAGCTACACAGAACTCCAGCGGCTGGCACCACCTGGCAGGTCGGGGCTGAGACAGTGAGGAAAGGGCGCCATCTGCTGCACCCCACGTTTTAAGCCAGCAACCGTTCCGAGTAACTGCCTGATGTGCTCCCACAAAAGAAATTTAACTAGATCAGAGCGAGAACACCCACCAGATGTAACGTCGTGGTCAATTCCTTCCACCGAGATAGTTGCATTGGCAATCGGGTTCCCCTGAAGGTCTCGGACAAAACCTTTAACTCCTCGGTGTATCTGTGAAGGTCAAGAACAACCAAAAAAATCAAACTAGAAAGGCTCTAAGAACACATTTCATGTCAAGAATCTCCTTGGCTTCGAGCAAAAGACTGTAGATCACCATTGTTTAAGGACCAAGATATTCTCAAAAGGCTGCTCAATATTTTTGAACATCCTCCACACTGTTCTTTCTCAAGTGGACAAATGAGAAGTAATCCCCTGAAAACTGACATCCTGTTCTGTGTCAAAGAAAGACAATGAAGTACCTTCCAAACCATCAAAACAGAGCAAAACCAAAAAAGTCAGTCATATCTGTAAAGCAGTTCTGGTCTTAGCTTTTTCATTACTTTCTCCCTCCTATATTTGGTCACCTGTGAACAGGCTAGCTATGGCCCCCGCCTGCTAGCAAGAACTACATTACAGCCCTTTTAACACTTGCTCCTGTTGAGGAAAAAGATACACTGTGACCACTCTGACAGTGAACCCATTAACAATATTCTTTTTTTTTTTTTAAGATTTTATTTATTTGACAGAAAGAAACACCGCCAGAGGGGGAACACAAGGAGGGGGACTGAGAGAGGGAGAAGCAGGCTTCCTGCCAATCAGGGGCTCGATCCCGGATGTCCGGGATCATGACCTGAGCCGAAGGCAGTCGCTTAACCAACTGAGCCACCCAGGCGCCCCAACAATATTCTTTTGGTGCAAGTAAGTGACGTGAAAGATCTGTGAACTTCAAAACTGAAGACTAGATTTAGAAAGGAAACGAAAATGTGTTGTCGAGACTAACACCCCTGAATTAAGCCGCAGTCGACAACTACAAGGCAAACTACGAAAGCAGCTTTTTCCTTCAATTTTAAACAGAACTCAACTGAGTCAATATGTGTTTCACGTAACAGAGAGTCACTTCAGGTCCCCGAGAAATTGCTGCTTCTAGAAATACCAAAGGGTGATGGATTAAGCTTAATCACTTAACAGAAGATGCCCGATTTCCCAAAGGCTCATCTCGCTCCTCACTCCATCTAGCCCTAGAAAGTGAATTTGCTTTGCTACTGAGGATACTGCAGTATTTCTTACAGGAGGAAGAATAAGTCTCAGGTCTGCTTTTGTCATTGGAGAATAACCCTGGCAATAGTACAACGTTTTATCAGAGATGTCCCAGATTATCTGTCGGCAAATCTTTTTGCATTTGCTATTAGTTTTAAAAATGCTGAATTTTTAAAACTCTACAAAAATAACATGTACTTCCTTTCTCTAAAGGCAATTTGGGGATTATAAAAATTTTAGAGAAAAGGAAGAGCAATACAAATAGAGCAGAAAATCAGAGAAAAAATACAAACTCTAAATTTCTTCATATGAGGGCTCTTCAAAGAAATTTAGAAAGCTTGTAAACAAGTCATTATTTACCCACATGTACTTTATGCTCACTGGGGCACTATAATCTTGGTATTATCAATATTATAAACCTTAGAGAAATGAAAGTTGTAAATTTCCTTGCCATTCAAAAACAAGCCAAACACGGGACGCCTGGGTGGCTCAGTTGGTTAAACCAGCGACTGCCTTCGGCTGAGGTCATGATCCCAGAGACTCGGGATCGAGTCCCACATCAGGCTCCCTGCTTGGCAGGAGGCCTGCTTCTCCCTCTTTCACTCCCCCTGCTTGTGTCCCTCTCTGGCTCTGTTTCTCTCTGTCAAATAAATAAAAATATTTTTAAAAAAATAAAAACAAAAACAAAAACAAGCCAAACAATCACTTCAAAAACATATGGTTTGTCTGCATTAGGCACAAATATACACAGTTCATAGCCATGACCTTACTTTTTTCTGCATCTGCAGAAAAGAGTGCTATTTAAGAAATGCTACTTAAGAAATAGGGAAATAAGTAGATATCTATCTCTGATATGACAATTTAGAGCAAACTTCTGAAAAATTCCACTGTAGTAATAAATCTCAGTGGAAGTGTTAGACTCTCCCAACTCCACATGAATGCAGATCATAAAATGCTGTCATTTTATGGCTTTTGCAAAGGAAATCACAGAAATCACATTTCACTCATGCCTGAAGAAGCTATTTACTACAACCTGTCCCTGCTATAATGCTCTCTCCTCAGCTTCCGGGACGTCAGTCAACCAAAGCTGGGGAAAAAAATCAGAGATTCTCCATGGTTACTAAAACTCTTCATATCACTAACCCTTAAGCTCTCCCGTACGTAAGTATCACCCAAAGAGCTTGCTGAAATGGAGACTCTGGGGCCCTACCACACAGAGAGTGGGATTCAGTGGTGGGACAGGAAATTCATCTTTAACAAGAGCCTAGGTGATTCTGATGCCAGTACCCATGAACCATTCTTTGGGAATTTCTTTGGGAATTTTGAGAACTAGACTGTTCCAAAGCTACTGAGTGAGAACTAGACTGTTCCAAAGCTATTGAGTGAGAGGCTATCTACTGCAGCAAACTATTTATCCTAATTAACTCTGCAATTCCAATTCCTGCAAACATCCCTTTGAATCCCTGCAAGAGATTTCCTTTCAACCAATTACAGAATTAGACCTCCTAATCACCTATTTTCCATGAGTTGTGAACTAGTCCACACTTAGACTTAGGTCCAGGTGTTCAATTACTAAGCCCCACCATACTCTGTCCCATTGTCAATAAAATAATTTCAACAGAACTTCTGGCAGTCTTCACTGACCTGTCATCAGCAGTTGTTTCCCTAAATTAAGTGTTCTATGAAGCAAGCTGAATGAGCCCATTGTAAATACCACTCTCAATGCTTCTACACAACTGGTACCATAAAACTGAGATCCTATCACGGTGGATCCTATGGGTCTGTGGATAGATCAAATTCTGATTCCAAATAGCATAAAGCAGGACTGTACGACCTGTTCCCTTTTCTTTCCAGCTTATTTCTATATAAACTGATGAGCTGATACATGCCTACTTGCCACCATAAATATAACACATATTCTCCTCTTTCCTGATGGTACACATCTGTGGGGTTTTTTTTGTTTTGTTTTTGTTTTTTGTCTTGAGTTTTTTTTCTTAAGAACTAAGACTCAAGCAGCAGCTGAACATGTTGTTCTAACTGATGAGCAGGATGAGGTTAGGGACCCACTGTGCTGCCATGGCTCTTTGTAACTGACCTTTATTTTAGCATTTATCATGCTCTCTTGTGATTTCTTTTCTGATGTTTCTGAACTCCCTTATGTGAAGACTTCTATTCCCAGTGCTTCAGTGTGCCTGAGACACGAGAGTAGCGGAATAATTTTTTGTTGAAAGAACTATGTAAATAGAATGAAAAGCGCTGCATCAAGGAGGCATTATTTGACATCTAAGCGGAAGACACATGAAATAGCCCCGTCTTACTTCCTCTACCCAAAAATTATTTTTACAGCTCTCCTCGAAGGAGATACTGTTCAGGGGTCCTTATCAAGGTTGTTCCAGGGTCAACATGGCTAATTATCCTTAGCTTTTGTTGTTGAAAATACCTTTTAAAAAAAAAGATTTTATTTCTTTATTTGACAGAGAGAAACACAGCCAGAGAGGGAACACAAGCAAGGGAAGTAAGAGAGGGAGAAGCAGGCTTCCCACAGAGCAGGAAGCCCGATGCGGGGCTTGATCCCGGGACTCCAGGATCATGACCTGGGCCAAAGGCAGATGCTTAACGACTGAGCCACCCAGGAACCCCAAAGACGCCTTTTGATATTAACATGCAGCAGGATTCCACTGATTGAAAATATCTTGTCATGAGTAATTTTTTAATCTTTGTAATTAGTGGATCTATTCCATGAGAATCACCTTTAGTAAGGTATTATATGGATATCTGACATGAGTAAAAGAATACTTAAGCTGATTTTATACTTTTTTAAATGCATTGGTTTCCTACATATATGTTGTCCACATATATGCAAATAGCTTCATGTTTATTTAACATTTGTTCATATCAAATTAGCTTTTAAATTAGTCTGGACCATCTGCTGGCATGTGAAACTGACATCATTCTACCTGACTTGGGGTACAAATAGCCACATACAGAATGGAATTTGAAGACCATCAAGGCACTGCAGGCAAGGATCAGAGTCTTTAGGTTTGTTTTACCACTGCGGCCCCTGGTGCCAATGTCAACGTAGTGTAGAGATGTGGGCTTAGCAGGGGACCAGCCCGGGTTCAATCTCCACAGGTAAGGTATCTTTCTCCTACAGGTGGTGATATTCCCCCCAAATTCCATATAGACCCCACTGGAAGAGCTACATAAGTGCCCCTCTAGAACAGATACAGGATTGTGTCATCAGAGGCAATATGGCGTGGTGATTCTGGACTGACATAGCTTGGATTCAAATTCTGCCTGAGTGACTTCAGGCAAGTTGTTTGACTTCATGATGATGATGATACAACTTCCCTCATAAGGCTGTTGTGATGATTAAGTGTGTTAATGACTACATGCAAGGCATTCAGAACAATGCCTGGGAAACAGTATACGCCCAGTAAAGGTAAGGGTTAGTCATTACGATTACCTCAGATCCCTCTGAGTCGAGGGTGAGACAAGCAGGGCATGTGGGGCACAGAAGTTAAGAAGGCACTCACACTCAGGTGTTGATCCTATACCTGCATGCCCCTGAGAATTAGTGCCTCCTTCAGTTTTCGATTCTAGGTGCCTCACTTACCACACCCTTGTCCTGGTCCTGCCTGGGATGCCTGACAGGCCCAAGACAGGGTGGAGGAGGTCCTAAGACTGCCTGGCTTAGAGCAATATAGATAAACACAGAGTGTCACCTCACTTTAACACAAATCTCAGTTTAGTCAGTTTTCAGTTAATATTCATGAGGCACAAAACCTATGACAAATGAAAGCCTGTTTGGGCCACTATTGACATGTTTTCCAAATGTAGCGCCCTCATTCTGAGTCATGGGCTCCCCTGGACTGGACTCCTCTCAGGAAACGATTGTATGCCAGGATTAAATGCCCTTAGATCTCCCATTTTATGCTGGAGGCGGTGTTTACCTGCTCGAGGTAGCTAATAAGGGAGTTTTTGTTATCCTCCCAGTAGCTCTTCAGAGTCTCTTCAGGTGGAAACTTTTCACAGCTAAGCTCCACGGTGATCTCGAAACAGTTGCTGCTGAGGTAATTGAAGTCCTGCATTCCTGCCAAGGTACCAAATGGAAAGTCAAAATATACATGTGGAGGTGAAAACTCTACACAAACCGTTCTGCTGAATTGGGAGCCAGGCAAAAGATACACCAAACGGTGCATTCTGAGTAGTCTGTGGGAAACCACAAGGAAAATCACCTGCCATAAGGGACAGAACAACATGACTGGGAGGCTGTTACTGCCTTAGAGCAGAAACTCTCTCGGGTTCTTAAGCAAACACTTAGCTGAATGCATTGCTGCAATTGGGTGCTAAAGCAGGCATCGACCGTGTTCCCCACTGCGGGAAGCCACTTCAGAGGAGAGAACGGGGAACAGTGACGTCATGACAGAATAGGAGTTTTCTATCATCTTCCTCGAAAAAGATCACCTATTTTGACAGTCGCCCATGGAACACAGTGCCTTTGTGGAAGGCCAGGAGTCCAGTGCGGAAGTTCCACACACCACTGGAGGAACACAATCAGAGACTGGATGCACTGAAAAAAGTAAGAATACTGGTGTTTTTTTACTTGCATCACCTCTTCCCTAAGGTGGCACAGCTCGGTGCCAAGAGAGAATTTTTGGTCCATGATTTCTCCCAGGAGGGAAAGTGGGAATACATGAGTGAGTTGTAAAAGAAACAGCTTCTTTCTCACCCCATCCAGAAAACTTAAGTATGCTACATGACTGGGGGCAGGGAATGGCTGGGAAAACAGTAGCCAAGACTTTCAGAGTGTATCAAAGGAATGTGGATCTTACTAACCATGTCATAGACTCCAGCAGGAAGCCTACCCATTATCTGCTGGGGACACCTTGCCTGCAGACCCCCTCAATTGGCTCACAGGCACCCCTAGCGTTCTGCACACCATACTCCATCTAGACATTCCACCCTGTGGCCAGCTCCCTCTGCATGCCACTGACAGTAGTAACAACGAGCCTTTTGCAGATGCCTAATGAGCACTCACAGAAAGCTGGCCCAATTCTGCACAGCTGAGAGAAAGGACACAAATTTGAGCACTTAGCACTGCCCTAGGGAAAGCAAAGACGAGGCTATCAACAATTGGCCTTACCTTGCAAGATCAAAAGAAGGGAAACAATTTTAAGAATTTCCCTAAGAAGTAAGGAGGAAGCATATCATAAAAAAGGTCTGGAAAAGCCTCAGAATTCCTAACAGGGTTAAGAGAAGTTATTACTCTACCAAAGCCAGTCAGTAAAGAAAGAAAGAGGTGACTCTTCTTCAAATGGGAAGGTAGCAATACAAGACTTCACAGAACATGAAAAATCAAGGAAACATGACACCACCAAAAGAACACAATAATTTTCTAGTAACCACCCTAAAGATATGGAGATCTGTCATTTTCCAATAAAAAATTCAAAATAGTTGTTTGAAGTTGCTCAGTGACCCACAAAAAAAAATTTCATAAATCGGGAAAATTATATATGAGCAAAACAAGAAGTTTCGCAGAAAGAAATCACAACAAGAACGAAACAGAAGCTCAAAAGCTAAACAACAACAACAAATGCAAAGAATTAAAAAGGGGAAATGCAGTAGGGAGCATTAACAGCAGACCAAATCAAGCAGAAAAAAGAATCGGGAGGCAGAAACAGGTCATTTGAAATTAGCTTGTCATAGGAAAACAAAGAAAAAAAAGAATGGAAAAGTGTGAAAAAAGCCTTCATGACTATGGGATACCATTAAGAAAGCAATCTACAGATCACTGGAGTCCCAGAAGAAGACACAGAGAGAGAAGAGGCAGAAAGCTAATATCAAGAAATAATGGCTGAGAAACTCCTAAATCTAGGAAGAAATTTGGACATTCAAGTTCATACCCCTCCCCCAAATTTCAATTCAAAAAGATCTTCTCCAGGACATATTAGAATAAAGCAATCAAAAAAAAAAATCAAAGACAAAAAGATAATCTTAAAAGGAGGTAAAGAAAAGAAAAAAAGCTTAAAATTTAAAAAAAGAACAACTGCCACCCCCACACATAAGGCTATCTCAGATTTCTCAGCTGTAACCTTACAGGCCAGGAGACAGTGGGATAATATATTCAAAGTGAAAAAAAACCTGCCAGTCAAGAAAACTTTACTCAGCAAAGTCGTCCTTCAGAAATGAAGAAAATAAAGACTTTGATTAACCCAAACCCTGTAATTCACTAGTGCTGCTACTGCCTGAATTCTCTTGCATTTTCAGGTGGGTCATAGAAAATCATTCTTGGGCAAAGAGGGGGAAAAAAATACATATCAGTATCTTTACATTTCATTCTTCAGCCTGCATTCAGTGAGTGTTCCATGACTGTTAGTGGTCTGGCTAGCCATGAAAATAAGAGTTTGTAAAGTCCACGTGGGGCCAAGGGAGCCTGGGAGATGCTTCCTCCAGTGGCTGTGCTGTCTTTTCCCTTCTTAGATCTCATAACAGGTGAAGACCTTCATGATCTAATGGTGCTTATTACAGTAGTGAATATCAACTAATATTCCACATCAAAGAGTCCCCATTATCCCATCATTTAAAAGAAAAATAAAAGGGATATGGACAAGGATATACTGCCCTCCAATATATACATCTGCCTAAAAGCTTCACTAACATATAACAAGGAAGCTTTTATTCCCTAAGGCCAGAATTTGAAAAACGGGATATTTCACAAGACTCAATCTATATTTTCCCCATAGACATCTTTAGTTCATTTCTTATATGTCTCCAATTAGCATCTTGATTTTTTAAAATCAACAAAAACAAAATTATACATAGCAACCATTCATTCAGAAAACTAATTTTAATGGATGAACTATAGGTTCCATCTATTTCTTAATGTTTGAGGAGGACTGAAAGCTCTCTAAATCTAGATGGTCATTATGAACAATTCACTATCCCCGAAGCACAACGTGAAACGGAAACTCACCGCCAGGTACACTGTACCAAGCAGCACCATTGGTTGTCCCATCTATGAAGCTGCTGTCGTCATCGTTCTTGCGACACGGAGGCCGATTAGGGTCAGACATGGGTGGGTTAAAGGAGGAGTACGCCCGAGCCAAGCTTTGGAAAATGGCGTCATCTGGGCAAGAGCTATACTCATGAGCACTACCTAGAAAAAAACCCCACAAGATTAAAGAAATTGATATAGACCAAAGAACGCTGCGTGTTTTCCGAAGAGTGATTCAGTGTTGTCTCTTGCTGATTTTTTTTTTAAGATTTTATTTATTTATTTGACACAGAGAGAGAGAGCAGGAGCAGAGGGAGAAGAAGCAGACCCTGCTAAGCAGGGAGCCGCATGAGGGCTCCAACCCAGGACTCTGAGATCACGAACCTGAGCAGAAAGCAGACGCTTAACAGACTGAGCCACCCAGGCATCCTCTTGCTGATTTTTTTTTTTTTTTAGCAACATCACAATGGGAAAAAAGTGATGATCTAAGTGCTCAACAATTACACTTTGTTTTTAAGTTATATATGATTCCATTCCACACCACAGCGTAGAAACTGGGTCGAATGGGACATTCTACTTAAGCACTAAAAGCTTCACGAGAAAAGGTGATAAGCTCATGGTAAACTAGACCTAAGAAAACAAAGGAGATTTCCATTGTTAAAAAAAAAAATTAAAGATTTTTATTTATCTATTTGACAGAGAGAAACAATCCAGAGAGGGAACACAAGCAGGGGAAGTGGGAGAGGGAGAAGCAGGCCTCCCACCAAGCAGGGAGCTGAGCAGGGAGCCACATGAGGGGCTCAATCCTGGGACTCCGGTACCATGACCCACGCGGAAGGCAAATGCTCAACGACTGAAACACCCAGGTGCCCCCATTGTTAAAATTTTTTATTTAAAAAATGTAACCTCTGGGTGCCTCAGTCGATTAGGCGGCTGCCTTCCACTCAGGTCATGATCCCAGGGTCCTGGAATAGAAGCCCAGTGTGGGGCTTCCCTTCTCAGCTAAGAGTCTGCTTCTCCCTCTGCTCATGCTCTTATGTGTTCTCTCTTCCTCAAATAAATAAATAAAATATTTTTAAAAATAATAACATAAAAAATAAAAAATATAACTTCATAGCCACCATAAATCATTCTCACACATACTTTCTAGTATTTGAGTTTTAAAGTTAAAAAAAAACTCCCATATGTAATATGGAAAGAAATAATGTATATAAGGAAAGAAATAATATACATTTTGATACACTGTAGTCTTCTTTATATGTGATAAAACACGCCAGGCTTTTAAATTTCTCCACTATTGACAAACCATAAAATCCCTAAATTTGAATGATGTTTCACCAAAGACTTTCTTCAAGGCTCAGAGTTTCAAGTATCTAAAATTATCATCGTGTGCTTGCAAAGAACAAGTTCTTCAAAGGCCCCTGAGAACCCCTCCAAAGCAGGAAATTTCTGGGAGCAACAAAAAGTTAAATTGAAAATAACTATCTGGCTAAAGCTCGCTCTGCTTGAAATTTATCTGAAACTAGTTCGAGACAGTCAAAGCACCACTTCCCCTCCCTGACACCACTAGAAACAGTTCCAGATGAAAAAGTAAGATGTGGAGAGATCCACACGGGCCCTGATCAAGCTCCAAAAAGACTGCTTTCATTTTTAAGCTATCTTGTACACAAACCTGTGTGATTTCCATTATCTGTTGATTCCACCTGGGTTCAAGAGTGATCCAAGTTCATGACCTCTGTTTTCTCTCTCTTGCATTCTGTCAAGATCACTTTCCTCTTCAACTAAACTTATTTAAAAATTATAGTCCTTTTCTGCCAAATATTTATACCAATGCCACATGAAATAAACTTACATCCTTCTACAGGCAAAATCACTTAATGGCCAGTTCCTTAAAAGAGTGTTATAGGAATCACCCTATAAACCATCACAAAGCGCTCGTAAACCCTGAACCATTAGAGAAGCAGGAGGAATACCTACCACTCCGCGTCTCATCATAGGGGTAGTTGGCCACAAGGTCTCCTCCATGGAGATTGGCAGAGAGCACAAAAGGAATATCCATAATCCAGTGAATAACCGCCTTGGTCTCGGGAGCAAGCTGTATTAAAGATTAGAGAGTAGAAGGGTTATGCATTGGATTATCATTGGTGGGATCACTCGAAAGACATAGAAAAGGAAAAACAACAATAATCGAAAGCTGGTCATAGGTCATCTTTCAAGTGCTTTGTGGTTGTTGTCATAAAAATAAAAAAGCTTCCAGTAAGAGCAGAATTTCCACCTCTATCTTTCTCACTTATAATAAAACATATTTTACTAGTGTTTGAATTTCCTTAAACATTTTACTTTTGTGAGGCGCCAGGTTTTTTTCCTCTTTCTTTTTGTTTTTGGGTTTTGTTTTTTTTTTTTTTTTTTACTTTTTTCTCTTTGAAACTTAAAAACCACCATGGAAATTACTTACAAATTCTGGGACACTTCCATCTGATCTTTGTTAATAATAGCTAAGAGTGGGCGCCTGGGTGGCTCAGTTGGTTGGGTGACTGCCTTCGGCTGAGGTCATGATCCCGGAGTCCCGCGATCGAGTCCCACATCAGGCTCCCTGCTCGGCGGGAAGCCTGCCTCTCCCTCTCTCACTCCCCCTGCTTGTGTTCCCTCTCTAACTGTATTTCTCTCTGTCAAATAAATAAAATCTTAAAATAATAATAATAATAATAATAGCTAAGAGTAAGACAAAGAGAAAAGAAAATAGTTGGACTGAAGAACAATGTTCTTTCTCAACAGTGGTTAAACACTATAAATGTATGATAGATTTTATTTCTTTTATTACTAATTATTATTATTATTTTCTTTTATTGCTTACTATTTTTCCAATTTCCTCCAACTATCTCTAATACTGTCCCTATAAAAAATATTAAATTGGGTGTCTCAAAACTCACTGTAAAATATCAGCTTACTTTGGGAAAACTATCTTAAACAAAGGCAGAAGTTTTAGACATTCATATTGCCTTAATTTAATGACTCAGCCCCTCATATCCTGGTAGCAAAACAAGAGAGGAAAGAAATTTATACCAAAGAATTAATCTGGAGCCAGTCCCGTGAATCATACAATGAGGGCTTAATAGTAACTAGGAAAGAGTCTTAAACTCCCAAGTACCTCGTTGATTATATATATATATTTTCCTGAAGATGTGATCCACACCATTCTTAGGGACAGAAAATGTAATAGCATCAGAAGGGTTTGATGATTACAAGATCTTGTACTTCTGTATCCCTGTTCAGTTTATGAATGAGCTTCACAACATCCCCAATGGATAGGCAAATATATTCAACCCTCTTTCACAGGGAAGAATCTAGGGGTTAGGTGTATTAATAACATGTCCAAGTTCACACAGCTAAGAATTCAAATCCAGTCTATAAAACTATAAAGCCCATGTTTTGTCAGTATTGATATATAGTTTGATTCTTTAATATACCAAAGCTATCCTATTTTTCATGTAGGCAACTTATAATCGTGAAAAATTGTGATTTAGAATATGGTGTTGTTTTTATAATTTATTTGACTGGTTTATCTCATTCTCCCTATAAAAAAATGTCTATTGTAGAAAATGTAGGAGACAAAGACAAAGAAAGAAGATTAAAATGACCCATAAGTTTACGATCAAAAGATACAAGCTGCTAACATTTATATGTATCTTTCTTAGTCTTTTTCCGAGGACGCACTAATATAACTTTTTAAATGTGATAACTCATGTATAATTTTGTGACCTTTTTTGTTTGACAACAAGTAACAAATACTTTTGCATGTCATTGAATAGCCTTCTAGGTTACTAGGTTAATGGCTGAATAGTATTCAATATATGGATATATTATTTTTAAACATGAACAAAATAATTGCTAATACTTATTAAACATTTTCTGTGGGACACATTGAAGTCTCACATCCATGCTGTGAGATAGGGACTACATGTACTCCCATTTTACAGATGAGTAAACTGAGATGCAGAGAAGTTAGGCAAGAGCATGTGTCTGGTCAGTTGTGAATGGCAGAGCCTGAACCCAAGCCCAGTCTGGACTGAAGAGCACAAACACCAGCACTAACTAATCTCCAGTTGGTGGGAAGGGGTTGGGGAGAAGGGATTGGTCTGAATTTAGAAACTTTCAGTTATAAGATGAATAAGCTCTGGGGATCTAATGTACAGCACGGGGAGTTAATAATACTATATTGTATACTTGAAAATTGCTAAAAGAGATCGTAATCATTCTCACCACAAAATAAAACTAAAGTAACTATATGAGATGTTGGATATGTTAAATTGCTTGGTGGTGATAATCATTTCATACTGTATATGTTTATCAAATCATCACACTGTACACCTTAACATCTATACAATTTTTATTTGCCAATTATACTTCCATAGAGCTGGGGGATCGGATCTCCAAGTGTGGGGGTATTGTTTACTATAGAAAAAAATTCTATGAACAGCCTTATAGAGACTTTTTGCAGATCTATACTTTATATTTTTCTTAGGGAAATTTTCCTAGAAATGGAATGACCTAACCAAAAGCTAAACCCAATTTTTAATTTTATAAAATGTACTCCAAACTGCCTTTCTGTAAAAATACAGCAATAGTATACTAAGCTTGCCATTTCTCATCACTCTTACCAACATGAGATACATGGTGTTTTTTTAAATCTGTCACTTTCATACATGATGAATTTTTGTAAATGTGCATTCTTTGATTAACTAATAAAACTAGAACCATTTTTTTTAAGATTTTATTTATTTTGACAGAGAGAAACACAGCCAGAGGGGGAACACAAGCAGGGGGAGTGAGAGAGGGAGAAGCAGGCTTCCCTCCGAGCAGGGAGCCCGATGTGGGACTCCATCCCAGGTCTCCGGGATCATGACCTGAGCCGAAGGCAGTCGCTTAACCAACTGAGCCACCCAGGCACCCCTAGAACCATTTTTATATGTTTAGTAGCCACTTATGTTTATTCTTCGGTGACATATTTATACATGGTTTAACTGAATTATCTATTGAAATGTTGATCTTTTACTAATTTGCAAGAGTTGCTTATTTATTAAAAACACTAACCATCTATATTGTAAATATTTTCTGAGTTTGTCATTTGTCTTTCAAATTTAGTTTTTTTCCAATTTAATAATAACAATTAAAATACAAAATATTAAGATATTTATGTTGTCAAATCTACTTATCTTTTCTTTATGGTCTCCTTTGCTTTTGTATTTTATTCATTTGTCCAATAACTATTAAGTGGCCACCATGTGCCAATTTTTCTATATAAGGGATTTAGAAAGTTCTATCCCCCTCCAAAAATTACATATTTACCAAAGTTTTCTTTTTGTAAGTTATACTTTTATATATAGATTTTATGTTGCTCTATGTTGATATTTGTGAAATGGATTTATCTCAATTTCATTTATTGAATTATCCTTTCTTTCCACAATGATCTGAAAAACTCCTTTACTATATACTAAATTCTTATACGTACTTAAATTTATTTCTAGAATTCAATTTAATTTAAATTAAATCCAGCTTAAGTTTTAATATAAATCAACCTTAAAATAACTAATACAGAACATTTAATCAAAATGACCTTTAATCCAAAAAATACATATGCTTTTCTTTGCAAGGAATTTATGATTTATGAGGCTCAACTGCTCAAAAATGGCAATGATATTATATGAGTTTAACACATTGTTTTATATTTTGTTCAAAGTTTCCTTGTAGTACTGAATTTCTTTCCAATCCTCTTCCTTGTACATCACCTTCATTCCTCCCATTTACCAAACCCAGTGATTGGTACCTACAAGTATCTCAATGAGTTCAGAAGAGACAGAAATCTCTGTGGTTTGGAGAATCATGAAGATTTTAGGAAGGAGGTGGAACTCCACTAGGCCTTGGGGGAAAAATCAGGTAGGCTTTGGATAGAAGGAAAAGAGAAGAGTAAAAAAAAGAAAAAAGAAAGGAGGCAGGTAATCTTAGGGGAAAGCAAGCAAGCACTGCCTGGGGCAAAAGATTGCCTTGAGCGGGAGCTCAGAAGGCAAAGCCCAAAGGTGGCAGACTGTGCCTCTGGGTTTATTTTTCATCAAAAGTGTTCAGAACAGTGTGCATGGCATCCTTCCCTATGTTTACAGATTGATACGTGCATTAAAAAAATAATTCTAAAGGGTCCATACCAAGATGTGAATGGTGGTCATTTAAGACTATAGGGTAATGTGTTCTTTTTCTCCTCATCTATATTTATTTTCTTTTTGTTCATAATAACACATTAATTTGTAATAAAACATTTCTTAAGAAATTCTCTTGGAACAAATATACAATCCTAAATATATAAAGTCATATTAAGCTATTAGGTTTAGCCTATTGCTAATTCTTACACGTACACTATTGTTAATATATATGTTACCCATATGTTCAAAAGCAAGCAAGTAAATTTCACAATTTGACAAATTAAACTCAGTTTGTCTCTGGCTACTAATAGTATTTTTCAGGCTGACTAAATGCTGAGAGCCCCTGGGGTACTATAATTATATATTTAAATAATCCATAGAGAAGCCTCCGGAACATCTCTAAGATTGAGCTCCAAGAGAATCTAGAACCAATTATGACCTATCTTTAAAATTTCCATTTAAAGACTGTAAATATAGCTTAAATGTATTCTCTATAATTAGATGGTTTTGGCTCTTAAAATATATTATAGCTATATTTATCTCCATTTCTTCACAGCTCTAGCCATTAGAGAGAAGCATAAATTTAATAAAGTTGTCTGATTTATTTTAATCCACTCCTTTTTCAAGCTATCCAGGCCCAGGCTCGTGCACTGAGCCCAGATAACAGTTGAAGTGACCAGGCCAAAGAGCTCAAGAACGGATGAGAAAACACAGCAGGAAGAACTAACTTCAGGACAGCAAGAGAGAGCTTTTATTCATCTGGAACATGTGGTAAAAATGCACATGGCTTTTCACTGCACACTCTCACAGCATACACACCCCAGACTTCCTGAATCTACATTCATAAAAGTCTGCATTTTTAACCCCAAATTCTACAAATCTTGAAATTTAAAAAGCTCTCTAAGGACAGATTGGTGGTGGCCATGTTGCTGGGCAGATGGGGAGGGAAATGGGTAAAGATGGTCAAAAAATATCCAGTTAGAAGAAGTCCTGGGATGTGATATACAACATGGTGACAAAAGTCAATAATACTGTATTCCAGGGGCGCCTGGGTGGCTCAGTTGGTTAAGCGACTGCCTTCGGCTCAGGTCATGATCCTGGAGACCCGGGATCGAGTCCCATATCGGGCTCCCTGCTGGACGGGAAGTCTGCTTCTCCCTCTCTCACTCCCCCTGCTTATGTTTCCTCTTTCACTGTGTTTCTCTCTGTCAAATAAATAAAATCTTTAAATTAAAAAAAAAAAATACTGTATTCCATATTCGAAGTTACAAAGAGAGTAGACTTTAAATGTCCTGTCGCAAGAAAAAATTACAACTACCTATGATGACTGATGGTAACCAGACTTACGGTGATGATCATTTCACAATACGCGCAAATACCAAATTATTATGCCATACATCTGAAACTAACAACATGTTACATGTCAATTAAGTCTCAATAAAAATAAAACAGGGGCGCCTGGGTGGCTCAGTTGGTTGAGCGACTGCCTTCAGCTCAGGTCATGATCCCGGAGACCGGGGATGGAGTCCCACATCCGGCTCCCTGCTCAGCGGGAAACCTGCTTCTCCCTCTCTCACCCCCCCCCCCGCCCCGCTTGTGTTCCCTCTCTGGCTGTGTTTCTCTGTCAAATAAATAAAATCTTTAAATAAATAAATAAATAAATAAATAAATAAAACATAGAAGCTACAATAAGGGGTATATAAACTGAGAAAGGGAAGTAAGAGAGAAAAGGCAAGATGTATGATAACATTCAGGAAATGCCTGCTACATGCCTCCTACCGGGCAGCATCTAAACAAATCTCAGTCTTTTTTTTTTTTTTTTTTAAGATTTTATTTATTTGACAGAGAGAAACACAGCCAGAGAGGGAACACAAGCAGGGGGAGTGAGAGAGGGAGAAGCAGGCTTCCCGCCGAGCTGGGAGCCCGATGTGGAACTCGATCCCGGGTCTCCGGGATCATGACCTGAGCCGAAGGCAGCCGCTTAACCAACTGAGCCACCCAGGCGCCCCCAAATCTCAGTCTTAATGACAAAGATGAATAAAAGAGATGGACCAGACATGAACAATACCATCCCAGGACTATTGGGCAGATTTATTAAAGATTTAGTCTTATATAAATAAATCTTGCTTCTGTTCCAGAAGAGTGACTAAATTTTAATTTTTATGTATTTCTCTTTAATTGACCTTTACCCAGAAAAAGTATTGACATTGAGATATTTTTATGTCTCTAATTAAAGTTTTAATTTTGTGGGGTACCTGGGTGTCTCACTCAGTTAAACAGCGGAATCTTGATTTTGGCTCAGGTCATGATCTCAGGGTCCTGGAATCATGCCCTGTCGCAGGCTCCGTGCTCAAGTGGGGAGTCTGCTTGAGAGTCCCTCTCTCCCTTTGCCCCTTGCCCCACATGCTCCGTTACACACACACTCTCTCTCTCACTAAAGTAAATAAATAGATCATTTAAAAACTTCTAATTTTTTAAGTACCATGAGCATATATCTTTTTTTTTTTTAAGATTTTATTTATTTGATAGAGGGAAACACAGCCAGAGAGGGAACACAAGCAGGGGGAGCGAGAGAGAGAGAAGCAGGCTTCCCGCTGAGCAGGGAGCCCATGTAGGACTCGTTCCCGGGTCTCCAGGATCATGACCCGAGACAAAGGCAGTTGCTTAACCAACTGAGCCACCCAGGCACCCCGAGCATATGTCTTTTACATAAATATTGCTTACCTTAGAAATAAGAAAACACCTAACACTGCGATTCTGCAAATATTACCCAGGTTTTGCGGGAGAAGAGGAAGGTCATGATGATGGAAAGTGTATGTCACTGCACAAAGGCTGTCCATCAGGTATCTTATGGACATGAGTCTATTTCATAGATTCTTCTACGCAAGGTGGCACGCATTATTTGTCCCATTTCTCGGATGTAATGGAGAAGCACAGGCAGCTTTAATGTAAGCAATAGGGACAGTCTGCCAGCTAACATGAGCACTGGGCTTCCACAGCGGTTTTTCATTTCTGCCTTACCCCTCCCAGCTTATCACACAAGACTACCTTCTTTTTACCTCTGGTTAAAAAAAAAAAAAAAAAAAAAAAAAAAAAAGGACCAAAGGCTGAGAAACTACAAAAGTATCTGTGACTCAGAAGCAGGAATGTTTAAGTCACTCACTTGTCAGGTTCTACTAGAATCCTCAGCCCCTGGCAGCCCTTTTCTGAGACCAGTTTCCACTTGTAGGCTTAGCTGAAGTTTCTAGACGGAATCCTGAATATAGGCAGGAAAGTTACAGAAATTTTACAATAATCCAGGACCCTCCAGGATCCTCTATGTAGTGACCAGCTGCATGATAAATGCTTGTCTGGAAGCCAGCTGTGGATTTTCAGATACTGTGATTTGCTTGCCAGGCTGGATTGCATGCGTTCCTAACAGGTTTTCAGCCTACTATGTGTCAGACTCAAATATAAACCATAATTCTTGCAACCAAAAGATTGAAATCTAGAATTAAAAGGGAAAACAGCTATATAAATAATTATAACAAATACAGCTCGAAATAGCTATAAGCACCATACTGGAAGTATTTTTAAAGAATGGAAGGGAAGCTTAACAGGATCCATCTGGAAAAGCAGAAGGCTTCACAGAGGAGGTGACATGGAAGGAAAGGAAGAACATTCTAGATTGTTGGGACAACACATACAAGGACATAAAATTATTAGAAAATGCTTTGTTTAGGGAGCAAAAGGGAGTTGGTGGGCCGGAGCCCATGGACTATCAGAGCCAGATTAAGGAGTGGGTCAGCCAGCAGCTTCCAGGATCCACGGGAAACTGGAATGGCCTTGCCATTATAATAAAATGGAGAAACTGTACTTTCCACATTCCCACTTAGGAAAGGTACAAAAAGGAGTTGATGAACCAGAGCAGAATTGCCTGGAAAAACAGAAGAGGAACGGAAAAGCTGCCAGCAGTAGTTCTTCTCACTTTTCCTCCATGGTGGGCTCTACCTCTCTCCAAATAATTGAAAATAATGTTCAAACAATATTGGTTTGAAGGAGCATGAAATGTTTCATGGCTATGTCAATGCACCCATATAACTTGGAGGTACCTAACACAGAGTCCTGAGAAATTTTGCTCAAACAGTAATAATAGTTGTAGGTCCTGACTTCAAGCACTTTATATATATTAACTCACTCAAGCCTTATAAGGGGGTAGATACTATTATCATCTCCATATTGCAGTAGAAGAAACAAAAGCACACAGTGGTTAAATAACTTTTCAAAACTCATGTGGCAAATACAGAACCAGGCCTCCAGATAATGAAACCGCCACAAAATTCTGACATACTGCGTTTTTACTTTATCCTCTGGACAGTGCAGAGCTGGCAAGGTTTTTTAAGCAACAGAGCAATAACTTGTGCATGAAGATCACTCTCAAGGAATTCAAGAAGATTGAGCAGAGTTGGGAGATGCTGAACCCAAAACAGGAAGAGGGGACTGCCGTACTCATCAGAGCAAGAGACAGTGGGGACCTGAACCAAGCAGTGGAATGAGTTTACAGAAGAGGAGAAACTGAAGAAGCATTAGGGCCCTCAGATCACTGAGATCCGCCAACTGATTGCTGGTCGTGGTGACGGTGATGGAAAAATCAAGGCTTTGAGTAAAAGGTAAGTGAAAAAACACTGTTTTCTTTTGGAGAATATTTGGTTTTGAGGCCCTTCATGTGGCCAGATGAAGAGACTCAGTGAGCAAGTAAAATAGACAAAGAACTCCATAGGAAATCGGGAGCTGGAGGGACAGGTCTGTAGGGAAAGAGATAACGGGTGCAGATGGCATCTTAAAGGCCAGCACTTAGCCAAGGTAGAGGAAGCAGGGAAAGAAGCTAAGCAGTAACTGGAAAGGCAGTGGAAGAAGCAGGAGAAAGTGGAGTTGTGCAAAGCAAAGAGAAGTTTTTGGAAAAGAAGAAAAAGTTCAATGGTGTGAAATGCTGTGATGTGCTGATACAGGGCCTCTGAAAGGGCCGTGCAGACATTCAAAGACACTCACTATTGGTTCTTTCCTACTGTCCCCTCCCTCTTCTCCTGTTCCCTCGACCCCCCTGCCCAATTCCAGGGGCTCCAGCAGTGACTTGCTCGGCTCCAGCTAACTATCCCACACAAGCTTTAACATTACTGCTATGTCCTCCATTTATGATGAAGACATTAGAACATCCTTCCTTAGGCTAGAGGACAGAACCCAAGAAAACTATACATTTTCCCTACCTTTGTGTTTTGATCCACAATCTTCTTCAGATTTTTCAACAGATGATTATTTGGACCACCTTCTTTCTCATTAACATAAACTATCCTATCCAGGTCTGGAAAGTTCCGGTTCAGATCTATTCCCTGGGCATTGCTACGACCCACAAACCAGTCCTTGAGCTCACCAGGCTAAAAAAGATCAAAGGGAAAAATAGTAAGTTATTTATTATTGTTGTTACTATCTAGTTAAGGTCTTCATTAATAATTTTTCAAATCATTTATTAGGATTAATTATTTATTTCAACAATATCCTATCAAAACTGAATTTTCACCCTCACTGACAAAAATATGAAGGTATCAGGCTTAAAGTATTTCTTATGGTAATTTCAAAAATATTTCCAATGAGTAATATCTTAAATAATTTAATTTAAAATATAATTATCAAACTGCAAAAAAAGTCTATACATATCATAAAAGATGATGTCTTTCAAAGCATGCCAGTCTATATTTGGGTTTAAGGGAAATATTCATTGGCTCTGTAAATCACAGGAATCTATTTTTTAAATATTCAAAAGAATAATTACTAAAGAAGCTTAGAGGTTTAAATGAGTTTAACATGAATTATATACATACGAGTAAGATACCTCCCTCTTAGAGTCTTTCTGAGAAAATATGAGCACAAAGTTCAAGAGCTTCATAAGTTGAGAAATGTCTATTCAATTTTAAACCCTTCGTTTCAGTAAGAGTATAATCTGGATTTCCAAGACATTCAGCTATATTCCATAATGCATATTTTCTTGCTTTACTATTAAATTATACAAAATCTATGACATAGAGTTAATTCTCATATTCTTGAAGTTATGTAAGTTCAGATATCTTAGACTCCAAAGAATAAAAATCTATTAAAGAAAATAACAATGATAATCTTTCATCCATTCTGCCTTACAGATCTGAATATCACCTTAAAGTAGTAAACAGTTTAATTCTCTATGTTATTAGAATTTTTCTAACTTTAGAAATTATATCAGTGATATTTACAGAAATTCTCTGGGTTTCTTACAAGGTCAAACTGTCAGGTCACAGGATGTTTTATTTTTAAGGTAAAAATATACTTCCTAACCATAGATAAACATACCAATAATTCCATAAAATAAGAAAATCATTGCACACTGTGAAAAACAACTGATGTTCTCCGTGCCTGTGCAAACAAAAAGGAACACATACCATTTATCTTCTCTTAAAGTGTTATTACTTTCCAGCTCCTCTAACAGTTAAAATGTATGCATTTCATTTTAGAGGTAGGAGAGGTTTTTGTTAGTGGCGGGGTTTTTTGTTCTGTTTCTTTTCTTTCCTTTTCTTTTAAATTTACTCATCGTACATAGACAAGAATTAAACACCAGTGCAACACTGATCTGGCCAAAACTTTTCTTCCTTGGTGTCAGTAGAGGGCGCTATGACATTGCCTTATTCCAAGACAGCGATGGCATTACTGTTCAACACTTGGCTGTAGTCATACTTACAGCTTTTTAGAAAGGAAATTTACCTAGTCAAAAACGTGGGGAAATCAACATGATTTACTTAAAAACAAAACATTAATTAAATATTGACTTAACCTAATTTCTCATTTGCCATCTCTGCTAAAGAAACTCTCACCCACCATCCCTTACCTTCTGAACTTTTCTTATCAGCAAGTTGAAGAGCCTATCATTTACATCACTTCTATCACCTGCTCTGTCCATAAAATTCATGTGAGTCCAGCATTACTTACAGACAAGCACACATGTGCAAACACAAAATGAAGAGAGTGTGCCCTGCTCTGGGCTTGGCGGAACTCACCTGAGATGCAGCCTTCTCAAAGCCGTCCGGGTTGAGGGAAGGCATAATGTGGATACGAGTGTTGTGAATCAGCTTAACGATTGTCTCGTTGCCCTTTTGGTATTCGTTGCACAGGTACTGGGCCAGGAAAATGAGCAGTTCCCGTCCAACAGCCTCATTACCATGCATATTCCCAATGTATTTAAATTCAGGCTCCCCTAGAAGACCAAAAATAAATAATATGGAGACATTTTCTACAGTTTCGAATAGAAGACAAATGGCATACAGTTATGAGTATTTGCATATCTACTAATTTACTACACAGGAGGGCCAGGATGGCTCAGTCATTGGGTATCTGCCTTCGGCTCAGGTCATGATCCTGGAGAGCCGGGATCGAGCCCCACATCAGGCTCCCTGCTCTGCAGGAAGCCTGCTTCTCCTTCTCTCACTCCCCCTGCTTGTGTTCCCTCTCTAGCTGTGTTTCTTTCTGTCAAAATCTTTTAAAAATAATAATAATAAATAAAAAATCTTTTAATAATAATAATAATTTACTACACAGAGCTGACAGCAGCTTCTCCCTCTAGGATTGATATCCAAGAAATCAACTTTAAATGTCAGGATATTCCAGGGCGCCAGGGTGGCTCAGTCAGTTAAGACACTGCCTTCTTGGGGCGCCTGGGTGGCTCAGTTGGTTGGGCGACTGCCTTCGGCTCAGGTCATGATCCTGGAGACCCGGGATCGAGTCCCACATCGGGCTCCCTGCTCGGCGGGAGGCCTGCTTCTCCCTCTCTCGCTCCCCCCTGCTTGTGTTCCTTCTCTGGCTGTGTTTCTCTCTGTCAAATAAATAAAAAATCTTAAAAAAAAAAAAAAAAAAAAAAAAAAGAAAAGACACTGCCTTCCACTCAGGTCATGACCCCAGGGTCCCGGGAGAGTTCTGTCCTTTTCCAACAGGTAGCCTACTTCCCTCTCCCTCTGCCCCTCCTCCTGGCTCGTGCTCTCTCTCACTCTCTCAAAAAAAATAAGTAAATAAAAATATCTTTAAAAGAATCAGTCAATAAAATAAATAAGTAAATGTATGTTGAGATATTCCAAACACTTCTAGCCTTCCAATTCTCCCTCCCCAGTTACCCATTTGTTAAGGACTGAATTGTGTTTCCCCCAAATTCATATGTTAAAGCCCTAACCTCCAGTGGGACTGCGTTTAGAGAATAGGACCCTAGGAGGAGATAATTAAAGTTAAATGAGATCATAAGGGTGGGACACTAATCCTTATAAGAAGAGGAAGAGACCAGCAATGTCTCTCCTCTCTCCCCAGCTGGGTAGAGAAAAAGCCATAGGAGGACGCGGCAGGAAGGAGACCACCTATAAGCCAGAAGTCTTGGAAAACCACCATACTGGTACCTGGATCTTGGACTTCCAGCTGTCAGAGCTGTAAGAAAATAAACTTATTTTGTTTAAGTCACCCAGTTAGTTGTATTTTGTTAGGACATCCTGTGCAGACAAATATACCATCTCACCCTCAATAAATAATAATAATAATAATAACAACAACAATAATAATAATGCACTGCATGGCTTCTATTAACTAAACACTGAACTTGGCATTTTTTCTTATTTCGTCCTTGCCAAACATCTGAAAGTAAGTATTATTTTCTGATGAGCAAATTGAAGTTCAGACTGCTTAAGAGATCTGACACACGGGCACCCGGGTGGCTGAGTCGTTAAGCAGCTGCCTTCAGCTCAGGTCATGATCCCAGAGTCCTGGGATCAAGCCCCACATCAGGCTTCCAGAGCCTGCTTCTCCCTCTTGTACTCCTCCTGCTTGTTCCTCTCTTGCTGTGTTTCTCTCTGTCAAGCAAATAAATAAAATCTTTTTAAAAAGAGAGAGAGATCTGACCACAGTAACACAACCCATGAAGCCAGGATGCAAATGCTGGTCTTCTCATGTAGTTAAAAGTCTATGCTTCCTTCCCTCCTCCCCATTTTATTAATCCTAGTGATTAAAAGCATGAACTTTTGGAGCCAGACTGCATGGGTTCAAATCTTTGCACCACGTCTTACTGGCTAGCCTTGAGCAGGTCCCTTTGGCTCTCTGTGACTTTCTTTTCCCACCTATAAAATGAGAGAACTATAAAATTATTCTACCTATAAAATTATCGTAAGAACTAAGTGCAAAGAACAAGTGCTATGTGTTTGCTGTAATTATTATTATTGTTGTTGTTGTTATTATGTCATACCTTATCAGTGCCACATGCTTTACACACATAATCTAATGTTCTCGACAGCCCACCAAAATGGGGAAGACAGCTATTTTTATTGTCATCATTGTACAAATGCAGCCCCAAGAGGATATGTGTTGCTGAAGGGCTCGGAATTCAGACACTAATCACTATTGCCTGTTTCTGCTACTGTCCATTGCGTTTAGAAGCCATAAAATTGGAGAGCACAGCAGCAAATGCTCTTAATTAATCCTGTTGTTCTGCTCCCTTCTGCTTCATTCATCCTCCAGGCCCGATTTCTGTGGTGCAAAGGATTTTCCCACTTATAAAACTACTAGGTCTGCTCACCCCTGGTAAAAGCAAACAACAACAACAACAACAGTAACAAAAACTGGAATTATATTTCTCCTGGAAATATGTTATGTAAATATCCCTTGCATGAGATTCCTGAGTGTGTGATTTAAATGGCCACTAATCCCAGTAAACCATGTCCTTGGGTGACCTCTCAGCCTGCATCTAAGCTCATCTTAATCTAAGGATTGGACAGGAGCAAGATCTTGCTACTTATCCGCCCTTCATTTTTCAATTTGAGGGAAAGTCACTAACAAAACTTGCCACGAGTTATGTGAGAAGAGATGGTTTCTTTGCTTCTGATTTCAAAAGTCTTAATAACCTTCTTCCTTTGTGTCAAATTCATGTGCTTTACACCTTCCCCTCACTAGGTATGAATTTGATTGAGACACAGAAGGGAGGATTAGCTGTCCATTACAAAAGAAAATGGAGATCGAGTAGCCAGAGGAGTATTATGAGCCTATTTTGCAAAGTTTTGTGAAGAGACTGCACTGCGGGAGTCAAGCTGGTCCCACCCATGACCCCAACGCAGTTCCGAAGTGCTTGACCCGTAAGAGTATTTGAGCTCACTGAAATTTTGTATTACTTTCCCGGATTTAAAAAGTACATACATAATCATTTAAAGGAAAAAACAGCAAACTCATACCCATTTAGCCCCCCAGTATGTGTTTGATGGTCACAGTTATTTTGTATTTGCATCTGCACGCTCTCCTGGTTTTGCCACAAACCACAGCACTCCCTGTCACTACAATGCCTGGACTTCAATGCCAGAAGTTGTCAAATTTCCAATACGGTTTTGTTTCTTCAACTCTGTAGGGAACTTCTCTCAGAAGCAAATCTCCCCCCAAATGTCTATTCTATCTGTGAGGAAATGGTAATAATAGTAACAATAGCAAAGCTTTAGTTTGACGTGAAGATAGAATTATAAAGGTCATTTTATAGAAGACATTAATGTACGGAAATGAAATTCAAGGCACACACGACCTAGCGAAAGAAAAAGCAAGCCTATTTTTATCTTCCTCTGCCTTCTAGAATAAATTAGGCTGCTAGATAACGCTCTCATCGGAATACAGAAGAGCCGCTGCTAGGCCTACTGACGAGTCTTGCGGGATGAAGAGGAGCCACGGTGTTGGTGGATGTTCTCATGCAAACCTAGGTGTCCGACACTGCAGGTGCCCTGGAAGTTGTCAGGGCAGCATTCTTAAACTCAAGGAATGTGGAGTCTGGAGGACGCCGACATGCACACGAACAGTGTTCGGCAGTGAGGCAATGATGAAGGAATGATGGATACATAGCCAACCAGCTTCAGTGTTCTAAAGCGCAGTCGTCCTACCACCCATATGGCCCTTCTCTGGCCCTCTGCCCTCCCAAACCCAAATTTATCTTTTTACAACACAGGCCCCATTGGGTCCCCTCTACCTAAAACCCATCAGCTGACTAACTTCCCATTTCCCTCACCATAGAGGCCAAAATTCTCTCCAAGAGCTTTAATTCCCCTGTGGTTCAGCCTGGCCCACCTCCCAGTCTCCTGAGGCGCTGCCTTCACCCCCTGTCTTTCCATCCCTGGGCTCTGACTTAGGATGAATGCTGTTTACTTGTCACACCCACACAGTTGACCCTCACAGTCTCCTAACTGATTTCCTCAGAGTACTTAGAGTCTAAGTCCACTTCTTTTGTTATTTTTAATACCTCAGTGTGAATATATACATTCATCAGCGCGATAGCTTCCTCCCCAGACTGTTAGTGTTGGGATAGTACCTACTAGAGCTCACGAGTGCATCCCTCCTGCCCAAAGGAGAGCCAGAAACACAGCAAGAGCACAATAAATACCGATTAACTAAATTCATGGATCAATGAAGAAATGATGGGTCATGCGTGCTTCTCACTCCCTGCCTCCCAGCGCGTGACTGACAGTACAAAGTGCCCTCGTCATGCAGTGGGCACCTGAAAACTTTCTGGCACAGTGAGGGGGACAAACGAATAAACTGAAGGGGACTTGAGGCAGGGGTGAGGGGTCCATACCCTGGGGGCAATATTTAAAGACCTCCATGCCCAGGCAGAAATGGAAATTCTTCAGGAATGAAGGCAGCCCTGTTGTGTGAACAGCTGATTTCCCAGGAAGGAGATTAATCTCCATGGTCACAAGAGAACCACAAACCTTCTAGGCAAGAACTCCCTAGGGCTATTTTTGTTATAAAGTCTAAACAAAGAGTTCTGAAGAGACGTTGCCTGCGGCATCCTTAATTTAGAAAGAGTGAGAAAATGCAAGTCTGACTTGCCTAAGCCTCTCTGGGTCAGTTTACCTTCCATTTACTTAACGGAGGACTGACTGCTTTTCGTCAACACTGAATTTTCTTCTCTGTGGCTCTAAAGCTTCAGTTTGCAAGAGGCTGTACAACGGATGACGTGTGCATGTCTGCTCACAGTGTCGATACAGAGCAAATCCCGGGTTTAGCAGGTGTGTCATCTCTTATGGACACAGCTGGTAACGCACTTGCAGACACGAGCTCCCCCGTCTCCTAGCAACGGCAAGAAAAGGCAGCCAGAACTACTCTCAGTCCACTTGGGGATGGTTGGTTTTACATTCATCTTACGCTCTGCACTCATCATCCCATTCATCTTCCTTTTCACACAGTGATAAGCCTGAGTTCCTGATCCTGCAACCAAGGCATCGTATTTGCACAGGTGGCCAAACTACCAATGGCATTGGCTCAGGAAGTACAGTTCCCCTGTTGCACCCATTTTTCTGCAATTTTACAACTACCTGTCTTCCAGTTACTTCACTCGGTACACAATCATCAATCAAGCCACTATTAAAAGATAATCACCTGACAAATCAAACCCAGCCAGCCTGAAAAAGAGTCTCTGTCTTTTTCATCTGCATCACAGAACAATCAATGTGCCTCATTGGATTTGTATTCTCATCAGAACTATATAAGAATAACGGATGGGTATTTTAAAATCAGATCCAAAGTTTTACTGATGTCAGAAATAAATCCCAAACTGAGAAGGCAAATGATTTTAAGTTCTATACTTGAAACTATTCATTTTCTCCAATTGTTTATGAATGTGATTGGAAAGAAGGAAGGAAGGAAGGAAGGAAGGAAGGAAGGAAGGAAGGAAGGAAGGAAGGGGGGAGGGAAGAAAGGAAGAAAAGAAGGAAGGAAGAAAGGAAGGAAGGGAGGAAAGAAAGAAAAAAGAAAGAAAGAAAGAAAGAAAGAAAGAAAGAAAGAAGGAAAGAAAGAAAGAGGAAAGAAAGAAAGAAAAGGGCCCCTGGGTGGCTCAATTGGTTAAGCATCTGCCTTTGGCTCAGGTCATGATCCGAGGGTCCTGGATTGAGCCTTGCATAGGGCTCCCTGCTCAGTGGAGATTCTGCTTCTCACTCTCCCTCTTACCCTCCCTCACCTTTTGTGCACACTCTCTCTCTCAAATAAATAAATAAAATCTTTAAAAAGGAAGGAAGGAAGGAAGGAAGGAAGGAAGGAAGGAAGGAAGGAAGGAAGGAAGGAAGGAAAGGAAATTTAAAGAAACATCTGCTTCAAAGTTAAAGTGTAAGTATTTTATACCCCTGAAACCCATACTCCTTGGGCTTAGCACATAGGTGAAGTTTAAACATGACAGAAGACTCGCAAAGTCCCCAAAGAGTAGGAATTAATGGCTTTTATTAAAGTGACCAGAGAGCCCCCAAAACAGAAGTTCACAGGCCCAGTAGGCTGAGCCTTAAAAAGAAAAAGAAAAAAATAAAATAAAGAAGTAAAAGTAAAAAATGTAAAAATTTTCCTTCTCACACAAAAGAAATTTTACTTCACTACCTTATTTGACCCAAGGGTCAACCTGTCTGTCTCTAATATTTTCCTCCTCTTGGAAATAGCTGACAGGCTGACCATTGGATAGAGAGCTTCGCCAGATGACTTTCAAATCTCAGAGTCAATTATTCAACAACCTCTATATGGGAAGAAAAGAGCAGAGTGCAAATATTGAATGGAAAATGAGATAAGTGCAAAAATGAGTTGTAAGCTGTGAAACTCTAGGTAAGAAGTGTAGCATCATTATTTAGAAAAAAGTAAGTAGGTTAAGAGTATTTTAAGAAAGAACTTGATTATAGTAACAGAAATTTTCCATCTTTCATTCTGTAAATAGAGATGAAACTCCTACTGAGATGAATCTATTCTTCCTCCAACATCAAATTATTGCCAAAATATAAGTCCACTAACTCATTCGAAAGGTATATTTCACTCACTGACTTCACAGTTCTTAGAGCTGGTGGCAACTTCAAAATACATGTTCCTGGTACATGTAATATACAAACACATTGCTGAATAATTAGAGCATGCAAAAATAAAACCCTATTTCTCAAAAGCATCATGGCAAAATGTGCACCTCACCAAAGATTTTGAGAAATAGACATATAAATAGCTATCAAAGCAGTAAAACCACTGAACCAATCCGATTTACAAATGGCTATGCAAGCAAGTTGGAAACATCTCAGGAACAGATGGGCCTTTCCATCCATGATCTCCCTCTCTCAGTGGTAAACCTGGGGTTAAGACATTAGTGCTACTAATTGTTTCCACTTGTTTGACATTCTAACATATTAGAGCTTGTAAATCACTCTTGCAGAATGAACCCTGCAAGTTTCTGAAAACTCGTCAATAAATACGTCATTAATTGGCTCATGTTTTAGCAGATTTTAGCAGCCTAAAATGCTAAGTGTATTCTTAAATCCAAATCTCCAAGGGCCAAATAAATAATAGAAGAGGGTGGATATGGATATGAAAATAGATTCTTCTTCTACAGAAGAGATGAGGAGAGAATAAAGAGAAGAAAAAAGAACAAGGAAAGGCAAAAGAATAAAAAGCAGTTGCAGAAGACAATACAGAGTATAGAAGATGATATTACCCCCCCTTATTTCCTCCTTCATGGCCTTATTTTAAAATAACTAAATTTATACAGCGTCTTGAAAGTAAAATCTCACTTCATCTGATTTTTAATGGATAGCTAACACAATGCATTACAGAATTATTCTGCAGAGATGCATTCCAGAATTCTTTTTCAAAATATTAATTACACATTAGCCATAGCATAGCATTTCAAAGTTCTCTGATAAATGACATCTAGCATGTACTTAGTAAGATACTAATTGAAGAAAGCGGGATGAACAAAAGAGCAGAAGTCAAAGTTATGAAGTCATCAACTCCCTAGAAGACACAGTGGTATCTCGAAGCCATACTCTAGATACTGGACTGGATGACCTCAAACATCAGACCTTGCAAGTCTATAAAACCAATGTCAGGGTTCCAATATCAACAATACCTTTAATTTTTTTAATTACAGTACTAGTTTTTACACCAGTATCTTAGAAACTTTTTATAAATGCCCATATACAATGATGAGTGTATAAACGTTTAACAACTATCTCTAAGCTGTTGACCAATTTCCATTGTGTAAATGTGCCCACAGTTGCCAATCTGGAGTTAGCCATGTGAGGTCTGTCGGCTCACAAATTTCCTAAGAATTAAAAATATTTCTCTTAAACCAGTACAAGCCTACTCCAACACACCAGCACACGTGGAGAGCAATTATTTGAAATATGTAGCTTCTGGTTTCTTGACACGTTCTCCAAAAGGTGAATCTGAGGTCCAAGAAATCTGAAGGATTTTCAAACACATTATGAAAAGTATAATCAGAGGTTGCCTGGGTGGCTCAGTCAGTTAAGCATCTGCCTTTGGCTCAGGTCATGATCCTGGAGTCCTGGGATGGAGACCTGCATCAGGCTCCCTGCTCAGCGGGAAGCCTGCATCTCCCTCTCTCACTCCCCCTGCTTGTGTTCCCTCTCTCGCTGTGTTTCTCGCTGTCAAATAAATAAATAAAATCTTTAAAAAAGTTTTTATCATTTCAGGTATTCAAAATTTCTTCTGTTCTTCCTACCATCTCAACCTACAAGGCTACCTTCACAATGAAAAAGGCAATAGAATTTCTGTGCCCACTCCCAGAAATTCATAGTTAAAAAATCACAGGAATTGGTTACTTAAAAATTCCTAACATGAAACACTTCACAGCTAGTATCCAAGGAGAGGCTGCCTACAAAAGCCTTAGAGTCAGAAAAAACCTTTGACCTGAATAAGAGCCACATGACATGAATACAGAATAAGTCTTAATATAGAAATAAGATAAGGCAGAAATTATTTTAATGATGTAGTTTCATGATTTGAAATCTTTCTGTAGATATGAATCACCAGGAAAGATGGAATTAGTTTAAAGTACTCTAATTGCTCTAGATCACATCAAATGGTTATCAGAACGCCTTTGTGCAAGTATTTACCAATGATGGATTCTGGACCTCAGAGCATCTTTTAAAAGTATTAACTTTATTTTAGATAACTCTCTTGGAAGACTCCATTGTCTTTCACCAGTATTTGGATCATATAAAATAAAACGTGAAGATAAATATATCTAAGAGGCCAAGAACAGAACAGAGTTAAATGAACTGACACCAGAAAAGGGGGAAAGAAAACATGAATGGACCTGGTTTCTGACACAGGATTATGATTCAGTCTTTGCTGGCTCTCTCATTACCAGATTTGGTTGTCATTAGTATGTCTGCCTGGGAAAATAATGACCAGGAGGAGTCATGTCATAGTTTGGGAAGAGAGGTTTAGGTGCCACATCAGCTTCCCCGAGGTTGTTGTGGGAAGAAGGATTTGGCTAATTCTGCAAAATTCCAGAGGACAAAACTAGAATCCTGACTAGAAGGTCAAGAGAAAGAGTGCTTAGCACAGCTGAAGAACAAATGTTCTTTCAGCGAGAGCTGTTAAAAGCCAGAACAACTGTTATGAAGTCATCAACTCCCCTAGAAGACACAGTGGTATCTCGAAGCCATACTGTAGATACTGGACTGGATGACCTCAAACATCCTAGCATTTCCACAGAAACAGAGTGTGATAGCTTTTCTTTGACAAACCATTGGTATTTGGGCTCCTCACTTGCCCACGCAAATAATAGCTCTCAATAAATGTTAACTGACAGTTCTGACAATTCTATGGAACAAAGAGAATTACGGTAGATCATCATAGTCAACTAAGGAATGATTACAAGTAATGGAAAAACACAAGTTCCTACCTACTCTGTATGCCCATGAGAGAACAGCGCATCTTACTCCAAAGGTGAAGAGATGAGAGGATGAGTGAAAGTAATGTCATCAGAACCTAGGTGGGGAGAAAAACTTCAATTGGCTAAGAAGCAGGTGAAGTGGTAGCAATATTAATGACCTAAAACAACATCAGCTATGTCACACTTAGTTGAACAATCTCTTCCCAGGAACTCCTTGGAACTTTCTTTTTCAATGTCTCAGGAAGAAGATAACTCAAAAGTCAAACCGATTTGTCAAAACATCCTCAGGTTGCTATTCTCTCAACATCATAACTAAAGACTGACAGCGCTAAACATACACCACCAGTCTCAGAAGCAGTGAGCAATACAATAGAATCTTTTCCAGAAGAGGAAGGGGCAAAATGCAGGCCCCTGGGTGTTTCACATGCCTCAATACCTTAGAAATGCTAGCCCCTCAGAGCTGGTGGTGATTCCTCTGTGGGAGGACTGTGGCCACTCTCAGTCTCCCGCCAGGAGCTGATTCCATACTGGGGCATGCAGGAAGTATCCTCTTTTGCTCAAAGTCATTAAAGAAAACTGTGTTGACTTAACTACTCTGTAGGTCAGGATCAGTTGTGGGCTTCTTACAAATACAGATTACTGAGCTCCTTCCCAAAGATCATGCTTCAAAAGGTCTGAGAAAGGGTATAAGCACTTGTGTTTTTTAAAAGATCTAGAGTTGGGAGCACCTGGCTGGCTCAGTTGTTAAGTGTCTGTCTTTGGCTTGGGTCATGATCCCGGAGTCCTGAGATTAAGCCCACATCGGGCTCCCTGCTAGGGAGCTCCCTGCTTCTTCCTCTCCCACTCCCTCTGCTTGTGTTCCCTCTCTTGCTGTCTCTCTGTCAAACAAATAAATAAAATCTTCAAAATATAAAAGATAAAAAACAAAAGATCTAGAGGTAATTCTGTTGCTTTTCTGGGATTCAGAAAGAATGATTCGGGAGTAGCTACAGGGGAAATCTAGGGGTGGAGAGGAGTTCAACGATGTCAGCAGACAGGTAGGAATTTCAGTGGCCAAGGATCAGTGAGATACAGATGAGAAGGGTAATAATTTTTAATTTATAGGACACTGGCTTTTTTCAGAATTTGATTTAGAAGAAAGTATGAATTCTCTTCTGTCACATTTGCAAAAGAAAATCCACAAAATTATGCAAAGATCTTACAGACTTAAGGAACCTTATACCTGACATTTAGAAGTCAGAACCTGGAAAGAGAAATCACAGCCTTCATAAATATCAACATACATTTCTTACATATGCTTGTTTTCTAATCCAGATGAATGTACTATTCCATGCCCTTCCTTACTGCAGATGGAACACTGCGGCATGGCAGCAATAGACAAAGGAGGTCAGGGCAGTGGGGAACATGTGCTTAGATAAGAGAGACTTGGGTTTGACTTTCAGTTCTAATATCATATATCTAACTTTTTGCAAATAACTTCTTCTCCAAGCCTCAGGATTTTTTTCCACATAAATTGGTTCACTAAAACCTCTTCGTTGTGTGTTGAGATTAAGTGAGAAAATACACAGATAAGACATTCTCTGCCAGGTTCAACCAATAAATGGTTGCCCATACTCATGGAGTTAACATAATATGAACAATCCTCCATATTGGAAACATACGGAAGCTAGAAGCTTCCAACAGTAATATGAGATGATCCTGATTCTTTCAAATATGAGTTTAGAAAACTGACCAATCCTGCCAGGAGTATAAATAAAAAATTCAGCCTGGTGTTGATGTATCCCATCTGGCAGCCTCCTCAGACTAGGGACCGGGGTGTGCATGTGACCCACCCAAAGATCTTGTTAA
Source organism: Spilogale gracilis (assembly GCA_004023965.1). Classification (NCBI taxonomy): domain Eukaryota; kingdom Metazoa; phylum Chordata; class Mammalia; order Carnivora; family Mephitidae; genus Spilogale; species Spilogale gracilis. The sequence continues at coordinate 7,588 of PITA01014934.1, read as the reverse complement.
TCAATGCAAACTGCAATTCTGCAGCTCTGGAGTGCGGCCTGAGAGCCTGCAACTCTAATGAGCCCCTAGTGGATAGCTGGTGCTGGTCTGAGGACCACTGTGAAGATGGAAAGGTGCTTTGGAACTGCCAAAATCAAGAGTAAGAGTAGGGGACATAGAGAAAGAGAAAGAATAAGAAACTGACTTTCAAATAAATAAACCACCAAAGGCTCTTTAGAAACTTAAGTGCTTTTTCTTAATGTCAGCTTACTCCAAACAACTTGAGTGCTCACCCTGTCTAAAGGCACATAGCATAATTCTGGAAGCCACTACATGGCCTCAGGCCTAAGGTGCACTATAAATGCTAAAGTGCATGGACAAAAAAGTATCTGCTAATGTATACTGAACCTAATGTTAGATGCAAGTGAATGACAGAATATCATGGGACTTACTGATATATCCCTATAATGTTCCAGAACTATTCAGATTACAGAAAAGTATATTGTTCTCCTTAATTTTAAATTCAATATTTAAATTTTAAAAATACATTAAATATGCACAGTTCTACATTTTAATGTAGTTATGCATAAATTATCATAATAATGGATTCTTAAAGGGTATGTACTATCATATTTTGTTCATAATTCTCTCACTAAAGTACTTTCAAGATTTTTACTTATTGCAACTATTCTAATTTTGTCTCCCACTCCATCTCACCCATCTCCTGCTGTCTTTTATTGATTTCTTTGGGGACTAAGATCAGAACTTCAGGGATTTTTTTTTTTTTTGGCAATGAAGAGAACAATGAAGGACAAATCTCATACAAGGACAAGTAGGCAACCAAAGAGTTAGGCACAGCCCCCTACAAAGGCTAGAGATTTCTTATCTTATGCATTTTATTAACTTGTATTAGTATTTAACTTGACCCTTCCCTTAGGTATTTGCAGGGGCAGAAGGAGAGGGAGAGAGAGTCTTAAGCAGGCTCCACATCCGGCATGGAGCCCAACATAGGGCTCAATCTCACGACCCTGAGAGCATGACCTCAGCCAAAATCAAAAGTTGGACACTTAACAGACTGAGCCAACCTGGCACCCCTCCCCTAAGTATGTTAACTTAAATACTCTACAAGCATTCTAAAGTTAAAATAATATTGAAATGTTTTACAAAAATAAAACCACCTGGCTTCAATGAAATACTATACTTCAATGAATACAGTTATTAAATATTAATTATCTTTAATTTCATGTGTCCCAAGTAAACAATAGCTATAATCCCAAAACACCAACATAAAATATTGTATTGAATGCTGTCGTTTTTCTTGCAATAAGTTCATGAATCTTTTAAAGGTATCTAAGATTCTATATTTGGATGGGTTGAGATATCTTGTCCAAAACATTCTTATTAAAACATTTCTTGTGGGGCGCCTGGGTGGCTCAGAGGGTTAAAGCCTCTGCCTTCAGCTCAGGTCATGATCTCAAGGTCCTGGGATCGAGGCCAGCATCGGGCTCTCTGCTCAGCAGGGAGCCTACTTCCTCCTCTCTCTCTGCCTGCCTCTCTGCCTACTTGTGATCTCTCTCTCTCTGTCAAATAAATAAATAAAATCTTAAAAAAAAAAAAAACATTTCTTGTTAACAAAATAAAGGGCTACCTGTTTTCAAAGTTAATGATAAAAATCAGCATGTATACCAAAAGTTGCCATTTTAAAAAATTATTTCTAACTGCTTAAGTGATCATAAAGAGACAAATAACTGTATCCCAAGCCTAGCAAGAGAAGAATTTCTTTCCTGGTAATATAATTAAATAACAAATAAAAACGAAAAAATCTCTCATGAAATTGCATGAATGAAAACAAACAAAAAACTTTACCTCTCTGTCTACACAGTTTCATCACATATCTCAACTTTAAGGTAAGAAATACAGTTATTTTCTTCCTATATCTCTCACTCTTCATCACTCACCAATCACTTCCTGTGCTCACACTTGTTTCTCTGACCTATGGATGATCTTGTCCCCACAACACATAAAATATGAAGCAGCATATCCAATGAACAACAAGGACAGTCATAAAAATTAACAAACAGAAGTCACAAAAAGAATTAGATCCCTCCTTAAATAAACTGGTTTTTTTTTTTTAAGATTTTTTATCTATTTGTGAGAGAGCACAAGCAGAAGGGGCAGAGGAAGAAGGGGAGAGAATCTCAAGCAGACTCTGTGCTGAGCCTGGAGCCCAATGGGAGGCTCAATCCCATGACCCTGAGATCATGACCTAAGCTGAAATCAAGAGCCTGATGCTTAACCGACTGCACTACCCAGGTGCCCCAAACTGGTATTCTTGAAAACAAAATGGCAACTCAACATTTCTGGTGTCACACATGAACACATTAACATATATGGCAGTGTTCAAATGTTCCTAACCTATATCTCATCTTATCCTTCTTTAACCTCATGGTATACATGTAGATATTATCATTATGACATTGGTAAGCACAGACCAAACATGTCACAACTACACCATCTTATTAGACCTAGAGTCTGAAGGTTGGTGATATTAACAATGGTCTGTATGTATTAAGGGCTTACCCAAACCAGAGGCTATTCCAAGGGCTTTCTGTTTATTAATTCATTTCACACACACACACACACACACACACACACACACACACACACCCTATGAGCTAGGAACTATTTTCATCTACATTTTACAGATGAAGAGACCAAGGGCATTGAGAATCTAGATAATGCTCTCAATATCACACAACTTACTAAGATCAGTACTGGGATTCAACACCCTGGACCTACCACCACAGTCAGATTATTTAACTACCCTGCTATCTGCCTCACTTAATCAAGTTTTAATATTCCATTCTGCTTTGCTTTGAATATCCAAATTCTAGTTTATCAATATGCGAAAATCTACTGAACAGTAGATGAAAGATCAAAAATGTCTTGGTGTGTCAGCCCATTGTAATAGGTGTGGTAGAGTAAAGGGATCAGTTAGGAATGGTGATAGTGTACCCAGTAATAAATGAGGTTGGGTCTTTTGCTTTGTTCTTTGTTGCTTCCTACCAGGCCCATAGCCAGCAGTGTCTCCTTCTTATGGCTCCCTTTCCCAGACAGAAGAAAGGCATTTCCCATCCCATACTTCAGAAGACACAGCTATGGTATGGCCTATAAGAAAGAGACATTTGCACTCCCATATTCACTGTAGCACTATTCATGATAACCAAGACATGGAAATAAGGTAAGTGAACAGTGACAGATGAATGGATAAAGAAAATGTGATATACACATACAATGGAACACTATTTGGCCTTCAAAAGGTGGGAAATCCTACAGTCTGTGACAGCATGGATGAACCTTGAGGACGTTCTGCTAAGTAAAATAAGCCAGTCTCAGAAGGACAAATATTGCATGATTCCACTGGTATATACATGGTATCCAAAATGGTCTAACTGAATAGAAGCAAAGAGAAGAACTGTGGTTGTCAGGGCTGGGGTAGGGGAAATGGGGAGCTGCATATCAATGCGTATAAAATTTCAAGTAGGCAAAATGAGCTCTATTTTCCAACACCATACCTGTAGTGAACAATACTGTACACTTAAAAATCTGCTAAGAGGACAGATCTCACTCATATTGTGTTCTTATACAATAACAAAGGCAAAAAGCAAAGTAACAAAAGAATGTAATCCAATTGTTCATAACAAACATCTTGCTCTTCAGTCACTACCGCCATCCTGTAATTCATGTGGATGGGACAGCTGAGCACTGGTGCAGCCCAAGATGAATCCCTCTGCTCTCCAAATAAGACTGGGGGGAATGCAATGAGGGTAGGAGAGAGGATATGGCTGGGGTAGCAGGACCTCTGTGGGAAGTAGAATTGATAAGTATAACAAAGAATAATGGTGGCAACAATGGCTGTGCCCTGTCTTCCCCGGTTGGCTGTCATCATCCCCCAGACTCCACCTCAATCAGCCATTATGTCTTTTCCTAATTATGCTCAAACCCCAATGGGTGGCTAACTTCAGAAGAAGCAGTCACTCTCCCTAGTGGTTCAGTGTGCAAGTTCTGGAGTCAGGCTGGGTATCTGTCTGCATTCCATCATTTACCAGCTGTCAGACTCGGGCAAGTTCTTAACCCTCTCTACCTCAATTTCCTCACCTTGATGTGGGCACGACAAGAATACCTCGTTGATGGGATTCTTGGGAGGATTACATTTTTAAAATCTATGAAAAGCATTTAGATTACTGGCTTGTGTGTCATAAATGTCCAAAAAGATTAGCTATTTGATCATGATGACAGTGACAGTGAGGGAAGAGGAAAGAGAAGACAGAGAAGGAAAAGAAGAACCACTCAGAAAATGCTTTTCGCTCCATTCTTTGTTCTGTCTTCTACACAGAAAACTTTTCCAATGACTCTGCTTACTCCTCTTCATAACTCCTGTAGCACTTGATGTGTGGTGTGGCAAGTGTGGATGAGAACTGGATTTCTAACTATATTTAATTGTAATTAAATTTAATAACTGTATGTTGAGGGGTGCCTGGGTGGCTCAGTTGGTTAAGCGACTACTTTCAGCTCAGGTCATGATCCTGGAGACCCAGTATGGAGCCCCACATTGGGCTTTCTGCTCGGCGGGAGGCCTGCTTCTCCCTCTCTCAGTCCCTCTGCTTGTGTTCCCTCTCTGGCTGTGTTTCTCTCTGTCAAATAAATAAATAAAATCTTTAAAAAAAAATAACTATATGTTGAACAGCACAGTACTAACTCCTTATTTTTTTTCCCTGTTACAATCCAGAAACCTAATTTGACTCTTTTGTATGAATTCCTTGTAGGCAAAATATATTTACATGACAAAAAGACAAGTTTGAAGAATATCGATCGGAAGGGAATTCGGAAGCAGTACTGTGGACCACCAGCACAATTTCATTTTAGAATGAAATTATCTTGGAATAAAATAGTTCTATGTTGGAATAAAAACTCATTGTTTTTCTATAGAAAAAATAAAAACTTTCCTTAGTGGGAAAATTTTAGAAGGTTCTGCCAAACCAGAAATGTGATTTAAATAATGAGAATTTACAAAAAGAATGCTTCATTTTATACAAAATATGGAATGCATTCCTTACTTCCCTTTTTCAGCAGGAAAGATGATAGATCATGATAAGAGCCACTTACAAGAGGTACTTGGAATGAATGCATCTGTATACACAACCTGAGGCAGCAACAAGGGAACTGTAATAACAGCAGTCATTTTTGGCTTCATCAAAATGCCTGTGGGTCCTCAACTATAACCCATGCCTCCAGCCCAGGATGGAAGGCCATCCCAAAATTTTGAGTGGACTTAAAGCCAAGGGAAAATTTAAAAGATCTGTAAAGAAAGTACCAGTATGATGGGGTAAGTGATCGGGAGTAACTAAAACCAGGATCTCACAGGAAATGCCCCCTCTGAAAATTTTAATTATTGGTTCTAGACCTAAAATGCAGGCTAGTGAATCTGGGCAGCTGGCTAGAGAGCACCCTGAAAACTCAAGTACCACAGTGATCTGCTCCAGAGGCAGGCGTTGATAGCCCATTTAAGTGATGGCACCGTTCGTTAGCAAAATGGGGATGAGTCATTGTAATGTCCTTTCTGGTGATGGACAGGAAAGGTCCACCAAGTGCTGCCAATCAGGTCTCTTTAGGGGCTCGGGATATATATGAGACCCCTCTTCTCCAAGTTGCTTCAATTCTCCAGATACACAATACTCGTGAGTTTCTTTATGTTATTGGAGCCATTAAAACAATTTCACTGTTCATCAGATCACCAACAGAATCAGGACTCTCGAGAGTGCAAGGGATCCCAGCAATTAAGTGCTCCAGGAAAACAGTCATAAACTGGGCCACCGTGAACAAGCCAGGACATGTGGTCACCCTGGCAATCCTGGTAACTGGCTCGAAGCCCCAGGTTTGCAGCCAAAAGATGTTTCAGCACATGCATCTCCCCTAGTTTGTGTTTCCCTTGGGATGTGTCTTTGTACTGATGAGTTTTCCATCCAGAGATATCCCACAGTCCCTTTAATGTAACGGTATCTTATATTCTTTTTTTATGGTTGAGATTAAACTGTCAGGATTGCATTTTTAAGATTTATGTCACACTGACATTTGCTGATACTGTCCATGAGATAAGAAGCATCTTAGCCTCTCTGGGAACCAAGGGAGTCCCAATCTCAGAGGGAATTTTCAAGTGTTAATTAGCCAGTGCTTATTAAGGTCTCACATGACACTGAGGAAAATCCCTCCAGGCAAATACTTCCTCACTTGAGAAATAGGGGCAGAGGTGGTAGTCTCTTGTGCACTCCTTGGAATTCTCCCAGCCCTGATGATCATGTTTACTAAGGGCTATGGGTTGTCATGACACCATAAGGAAATGCAACTGGGAGGGTAAGAGGAAGGTATCTTGTAAGTGGATAAGGCTTAAAGTATATAAATTATTACAGACATTTACTCTTGTTTATTGCCTCATGCTCATAAGAATAATGAAATCAGTGACATTTCCAAAAACCCTGAAAAATCATAGCATCGCTCCAGAAATTGTATCTTGGGAGGGGCATGGCAGTAGTAGCTGGGGGAATTCTGAAACAAATGCTTGCTTCATTGCTGTCACGAATGAATATCTTGGTAACCTTCCATTTGCCAACATCTGCATTATAGAGGGGCATGACTCAAACTGATCTGACTTTTGGATTAAAGACAAGGTTATTTCTATAATGACAAAGATTAACTTTAAAACCACTATTCTTCCTGCCTCCCAGTGATTCAGCATGGACAAAAACACTGAGCCTCTCGGGTTAAAAATGTCACAGCATGAGAAACATGTTGAAAATTTGGAGAGGATACATGGAGAATGAAAATAGAAAAATTAAAAAAAAAAAAACCACACACAGTGGTTTTAGCAGGAAAAACTAAAGAAAGCAAAGAAGGCTGTTGTAGAAGTGTTACGTGAAGCTATATAACAGCATAATTGTATTATGTAAAAGATAAGCTTTGAGCTAAGGTACTAAAAACCTAAAAAATTCTAGAAAGCAGAGAAACAAACTGCATTTTGTTCATTCATCAAGCTATGAGCTAATCTGGGGAATGGATTCACTCTCATTATTCCCCCAGTTCCCATCACATCAATGATTTCTTTTTAAGATTTTATTTATTTATTTTAGAGATAGAGATAGCATAAGTGGGAGGGGCAGAGGGAGATGGAGAGAATCTTAAGTAGACCCCATACTGAGCAGGAAGCCCAACTGTGGCTTAATCCAAGGACTCTGAGATCATGACCTGAGCCAAAACCAAGAGTTGGAGGTTTAACCAACCTACTACGCCACCCAGGCGCCCCTCAACACTCTTATCTAGAACACTGACATGTACAACTTAAGAAAGCTGCTTCCCTTGGGACGCCTGGGTGGCTCAGTTGGTTAAGCAACTGCCTTCGGCTCAGGTCATGATCCTGGAGACCCGGGATCGAGTCCCACATCGGGCTTCCTGCTCAGCGGGAAGCCTGCTTCTCCCTCTTTCACTCCCCCTGCTTGTGTTCCCTCTCTGGCTGTGTTTCTCTCTGTCAAATAAATTAAAAAAATCTTTAAAAAAA
>PITA01014933.1:0-51810 GCA_004023965.1 Spilogale gracilis | reverse complement strand
CTGGTGTAAGGTGGTATCTTAGAGTGGTTTTGATTTGAATTTCCCTGATAGCTAGTGACGCTGAACATTTTTTCATGTGTCTGTTAGCCGTTTGTATATCTTCTACGGAGAAGTGCCTCTTCATGTCTCTTGCCCATTTTTTGATGTGTTCATCTTCTTTTTGGGTGTTGAGTTGGAGTAGTTCTTTATAGATCTTGGATACCAGCCCTTTGTCTGTAGTGTCATTTGAAAATATCTTCTCCCATTCTGTGGGTTGCCTCTTTGTTTTGCTGATTGTTTCCTTTGCTGTACAGAAGCTTTTTATTTTGATGAAGTCCCAGAAGTTCATTTTCGCTTTTGTCTCCTTTGCCTTTGGAGACGTGTCTTGAAAGAAGTTGCTGTGGCCGATGTCAAAGAGGTCCAAAGATGTTTTCTATCATGATGTGTTTTAGTTTTTGTCCCTACAATGTCTCCGTATGACATCTCTGAAATGTGCTATCATTTCCATGTCTTCATAAATGAGAAGAGGAAGATACAGACTTGCCACACTATGTCAGAGAGTGCTTACTGATGCAAGCAAGCCTCAGCGCCCCCTGCCGTGATTCCCCTGCTTTGCACGGAGGACCATTGACAGACAGTCCCCCTCACTGACCACTGAGGACGGACCTTTCCTGCTTGCCTCGGCCCCTTCAATGTTGTCAGAGGTAGAGCCCTATTCAGACATAGCAAAAGGTTTTGAGTCTGCACTGACGTTTTGCTTCCCTGTAACATTTAATCATTTTGTGTGTGATTACAGTGTGTTATTCACCGTTGCAGACGGGTTAGCTTCTGCCTGTGTGCAGCAAAGAACACTTCACAGAATTATTTGTCTTAATTGTCCAAAAGCGAAATGAGTCACTGAGCCTTGAGAAGCTTCCGTCTCTAGTTACAGCTATTAAATCTGCACTTCCCGTGACTGGAGAAACATACAGTGGAAAGTTTTAGAATACACTCTTTGTGCCTGTTCAGAAGGGAAGCCCTCAATAGCTTGGGTAATCTGCTGCTTGTTTTCGCAAACCCGTCAGAAAAGGGTGCACTTTCCTGGCCGCGTGCACATGCTCTTGCCCAGTTGTGCCTGCCCTTGCCTCTTCCCTGGCACAGACGCATGTGTCTGCCTTTGAGCTTCTGCTCTGAGCAAGTCCACTGGGCTGTGGGAGAATGTCAGCCCAGGGTGCGGTTTGGGTTGTCATGGTTTTTCCCCATGCCTACGACGCACAGTTATTTCATTTTCTAATTATCCTCATGGTCATATGGATAGTTAGTGTTAGAAGGCTCTCAGTCTAGTTACACTGGGTCTTGAAATCCAGTTTGGATGGAAAGAAGAACACATTTAGCAACTGAAATCAAATGTATCACCAGAGGCCTCATGTTCGAGGAAAAGTGGAAGAATATCAGATGTTTTGCAGAGACGGGCAGCACAGGGAGGGCCCCCGTAGACAGGCTGTGTCACAACTTGTGCCCTCCATTAGCACACAGTCCGGAGGACGTGGGCATGGCGGCCATCGCGGAGAGGCACTGAGCAGCCTGCAGGCACTCCCCTCCTAAGAATGTCGTTGCCACCTGCAGAGCCAGCCCTGTGACCTCACTTACTTAACTTATCCTTCCGTCTTCATTTCTGACCTGTTTCATTTGGGCTTCTCTTCCCCAGGAAGTGGCCAGTCCTTGGCTTGCTCTTCCACATCTCCTTTCGTTCCAGGAAAACCATCTCCTAAACAAAATGTGCAGATAACACTGCCTTATCTTTCCCCTGACAGTTGGCATTTGGAGACACTGATGCTCAAGAGAAAATGATTTATTTCTATCAGTGGAGTTTCTGGCTTGTGGTGCTGCAGGAGGAGGAGCGATTTCCATGTAGGGAAGACCTTAAATCCTCCCGTTATAGCTAACGAGATCCTGCTCCCTAGAGGTGCTCTTGCACCAACGCAGATCAGTGATCAGCATGTGGAGCCTGTTACAAGCAGCTAAGAAATCAGTTTAGAATCACAAAGGAGGCTGATCCCCTGCTCTTAAAGAGAGCTGGAGAAGTCAGGTTTGGAAATGAGTAACAAATACATGGCAGAGATGAAGCTGATAAATGTCATTGGTGGAAGTGTACAGAGTCATGGAATTTGTCATATCACGGAAGCCTGCATGGAGGAGGCAGCATTAGATGGGAGCGAGAGGACTGGTCCATTCTCAACACATGGAAATTGTGTCTTCCAGACACAGGGAATAGCCCAACACTCTGCCCAGAGACTCAAAGTGCAAATGCCGTGGTAGAGATAGCAACAAGCATCCTGGAGGCAGATTGAAGGGGGTGGGAGGAGAAGCAGGGGTGGAGACACCGACATGATGTAATGCAGTGAGAACATTCTTACATCACCGGGTTCTACAACCTACCAGCCTGAAACCACACCGAGAAGCTCCCAGCGGGCTGGCAAATTCTCAGCCAAAGCTGCAACCTAGATTGTTAAGGGATTATAAAAGGTTAGTGTTGTTGACATGGGCACATGGAATAGCCATTGATTACAAAGTGAATAACACTGGAACGACGGGAAGAGAGAATACGACTTAAAAATGTTCAGCACTTGCTGCTGTGAAACCCATCATTTGGAATTTGGGGGGTTTACCTTTCCCCTGGTGATGAAGATGTATAAAATGAGCAAATTAATTGTGTTAGCACAGCTCAGCCTTCTCAAGCCATCTTAAACCAGGGTGGCATAGCTAATATTTGCAGACAAACATTATGTGGATTCTAAAGGATCTCATCTATTCAGGAGAGAAGGTGCTGTTTGGCTACTGGGCCCATCCGTTGTTGCTGTTCTTTTGGTCGAGGGCGTCCAGATACTGCAGCAGGAAGAATAAATCAGTTGAGGGATGAATTCCCTGGACTGTATGATGTTCAGAGGAGCACAGATATTCAGACCAGCAAGTCCCATGCCTGGTTTTGTAATGAGCACACAAGACCAGATGCTCCAATGCTCAAGGAGTGTCCTCTTCCTCCCTTATTTGAACAGAGGTTCACATACATTTAACTTAGAAGAGGATTTTTTGATGTTATCTCTTTGACATTTGGGGCTCATCAATATCTGTGTTTAGCAAAGGCTCTGATAGCACGGGGTTATTGGAAGGGCTGGAGTTGTCAAAGGCCCAATGGGGGAAGAAGAGGAGACCTATACACCACTTTCTCAGGGCCCTCCATCCTGCTTGCCTTAGGTTTACTGAATCAAGAGGGACAACTCAAATTGTACTTGGTAGTACAAAGATCTGCAGTTTCTACCTACAGGGAGCCAGCGAGAATTATAATGAGAGAAAATACTACTCACTGTTGCATTAAAGCATTTAGTATTTTCTTGTCCTATGGCCAGACCCCCAGTCTTCCTTCCTGCTGATACTATCGTTGTTTCATCTAGTCTTTGCATCTTTAGACTAAAAATTTGTAAAATATTTGAAAGAACTTCCTTTATGTCTACCACTTACAGCTTAGAATGCTTATATGAACATTGACACAAACCTACTCTAGTGAATTATTTGAAAAACCATTGCAAATTTAGTAGAGACAAATAACTATGAAAATTTATATTCAGAATCTGATCTTTTCCTGGAGACGTTCAGACATGTATATGATGATGACCGTATTCCCCTCCTCCTCACCCTTTTGGAAACATTACATAACATCCACACAGTGTAATGTGAAGGAGAGTCTGTGCCTGCACTCAATTCTCCATGTCTTCATTTCTTATTCCTCTCATCTTTTCTGGTGCTGGTTCTGAAAGGGAGTTTCGTATGGCATGAATGGCGGGACCATGTGTGGAGCTGAATGAAGTCATAGCCAAAATGATTCAGCATTGCCGTCTTCATATCAGAAGTGTACTCTCTGAACTGAAAGGATAAATGCAAGTCCATTCCGTGGCAAATGATAGTTGCAAACCCCTGAAATGAAGAGAAATTCCCAAGCTGCCACAGAGTGACATCAGATCAGCTGCAACAGCATGGCAGTTCAACCCGCGGTAGTTGGTAATCACCTACGGTAATCAAGGCTATAAGGAAAGCAGTTGCCACCCTAATATTCATGAAGAAGCATCAAATATACACACTTTTTTCACATACAGAGCTTATAGACATAGACAACAGAACCAGCGCTGAAAGAAATATTCAAGGATGTTCTTCATTAAGAAAATAAATGTGAAGGTAAGAGAGATGTGGGGATCAAAAAACAAGGGGTACAGAAGCATATAGAAACAATAGTAACTAATTTAGTTAAATGCTAAATGTAAAAATAACATTTTGCACTAAATGTTGAAAATAAAATCTCTGGCAAAAGTAACAAGGCAGAAATGCAGTATTTTGATGAAGTATACAATTACTGAATAACTTTATATTTTATAAGAATTAATCTCAGGTTTGATTTTAAATTAGTATTTTGTATATGTAACAATGTAAAAGTAACCACAAAGAGTATAAAACATGACAAACAACCAAAATTGAGAAGAAATAAAAGGAAAAGATGTTAAATTAAAAAAGAAATAGAAGGGGACAAAAAAGGAAAGAAAAACAATGACAATATATAAAACACAAGACAAAATGGTGGAAGTGGGCCCCAGTAGATCAGTAATTATCATGAATGAGAATGGATTGATCTACTAAAAATCCAGCTATATAAAGATGACACAGCTTAACAAAATTAAGAAGAATTCTAATTAAAGAAAAGCTAAGGATACCTCGGTGGCTCAGTCATTAAGTGTCTGCCTTCAGCTCAGGTCATGATCCCGGAGACCCTGGATCGAGCCCCACATCGGGCTTCCTGCTCGGCGGGAAGCCTGCTTCTCCCTCTCTCACTCTCCCCTGCTGTGTTCCCTCTTGAGCTATGTTTCTCTGTCAAATAAATAAATAAAATCTTAAAAAAAAAGTAGTAATGCCAATATCCCACAGTAGAATATGATACATAGATGTTAGTAAAATAGATGGTATATGATAAACACAAAAGGACAAATCTATTAAGAAGATATAACAATGTGAAACAGTATGTACCTTGACCTCCAAAAACGAAACTGACAGAATCACCAAGAGATGGTGGAATGTGAATGGATACATTCATTAACAGTTTAATGTTTTGACATGTTTTTATAGAAATTGTTGAACTGGGGCGCCTGGGTGGCTCAGTTGGTTAAGCGACTGCCTTCGGCTCAGGTCATGGTCCTGGAGACCCTGGATCGAGTCCCACATCGGGCTTCCTGCTTGGCGGGAAGCCTGCTTCTCCCTCTCTCACTCCCCCTGCTTGTGTTCCCTCTCTGGCTGTGGTTCTCCCTGTCAAATAAATAAATAAAATCTTAAAAAAAAAAAAAAGAAATTGGTGACCTGAAATAACAGAGTACTAGCAAGTAGATGGAAGGTTTGAGCAATGAAATTAAGAAGCCAGGTATGTTATACATACACAATTTATACCCCATATATTGAGAATGACCACAAGGCAATACATTGGAAATCAACAATAAAAAGATAAGTTAATAAAGTCCCATGTGTTTGGGGATTTAAAAATATACCCCTAAATAACACATGAGTTGTAGGAGAGTTAACATGGCAGTTAAAAAATGCTTAGAACCATAACAACACTAATGATACTATAAATCAGTTGTATGCTATCGCTATCTGGGAAAAAAATGGAAAAATCAATACCTTTCACAATGCATCCATCCATTCCCTAATAAATCAAGGTCATATCCATTTTTACAACTCTGCTACAAAGAGTTTTTTGGAAGCATTTTTAATTGATGGCAGCTATTTTATATTATTTATTCTAATCAAGGTTCTCATTTTGCCAACAAAAGTATAAATCACTGCTTGTCCAAGCTTATTACAAAGACAATGTTTGTGCACATAGAATGAAAGTGCAAAATCACTGGGAAGTTGTTGCAAGCAGTTGCCATGGCAGGGAAAACTGTTCATGGCAGCCCACAGTAGGAGTAGAGAGTACTTAATAACAAGGTTCATCATATAGGAAACATGAGGAAGATGCCAAGGCTGCCTTACAGAGGTGGGAAGAACATTCCAACCACCAAGAGTTAAGGTAACAGTGAAGAGAACATGGCAGCAACTTCAATATGCATTCATATTCATTCATGGCTCATGCCAGAGGTCAGCCGGGGGTTATTGGAAGGGCTGGAGTTGTCACTCTTTCCATGAAGGGCCAGATAGTAGATGTTACAGATTTTGTGGGTCAAAACTCTGACACAGTAGAATGAGAACATTTTGTGACTTCAACTCTGACACAGTAGAATGGGAACAGTCATAGACAATTTATCATCAAGTGGATGTGTTTGTGTACCAATAAAACTTTATTTACCGAAGTGATGATGGACCCTATTAGGCTTGAGGGTACTAGTTGGCTGATCCCTTGATCTAAACCAAAGGACAAAGATGGAAAACTTGAGCTGGAAGACAGTTGTTTTATCTTGATTAGCGTTTGTGTAATCTGAAGTATGTAAAAGTTTTGGATTCTTACTTGTTTTTGTCCTAAAATATACTTTGTAGAACAACATTAAATGTATTTGAATAAAATGTTCACAGGTATTCAGGTTACTCTTGAGTTTACTCTAAGAAAATCTATGTGCTACTTTTATCAAATCTGTTTTTTTTTTTCCTGCTCATCAGTGCTTATGTATCCTAGAATTGGTAAAACTATTTGTATCCACAGTTATGGTTTCTAGAGTTTTATAAATAATTGACTGTACTTTATCAGTTGGTCTCAAATGACAGTTTATGGAAAATGATTGTATACCAAACCACAAAAATAAATGATAGGTAGAAAGATAAATAGATATGTAGGTAGATAACAAATAAAATCATATTCCGTTCCTCATTTGAATGTATATAATTCTCATTAAAAGAGAGTTTGAGCTTGTTTTTAATGTTTTTCTGAGATGCATTATTTGCAATGTATACCAAATGTATACGTGAAAAATTGCTTTCTCATGAAAAACTGTCATTAATGTGAAGTCTGAATCTTAAGTCTGATTATAAGCCATGTAGGTAATCTCTAACAATAAAACAGGGAATGGACCATGAAAGCCATGTCTGAATTTCCATAAACCTTTTTCTTTCTTTATACTGCCCTCTCCGTATCTTGATATCCCAAGCAGTTGACTTTCCCTGAATCAATGGCTAAATAATGGCAGTGTGATAAGAGGAATATTTCACTGTGATAAATATCTGGTCTCTGCAGATCATCTATATTGTCCTGTGCGCGTAAAGGAAAATTCATTTATTTACATGTCATAAAAGACTGCTTTGATTAATGGTATTAGTGGCTAGGAATAGGATTCTGTTCCCTGAGATAAAAGAAGGACCTGAGATGTTAAACAGTATTCAGTAGAAACTGGAAAGGAGAAAAACATTTAGTTTTCTTATCATTTAAATATTCATGTATATGGAAACTGTCAGAGTGAAGAGAAAAATAATAAAATGGGGGGAAGTAACAACTCAAGAATATATCCCACAGCATTAAAACGTATTCAGAACCATATATTATATAATCTGTCAAAGAAGAATATAATTTATAGGAATATTCACTTCAGTGTCTTAGTTTTTACAAGCCACCTACAATTTATACTTTTAAAGTTGATAGGGTTTCCTATGAAACTTCAACAGCAACCATAGACAGCTACAGAGGTAGAGGAAAGGCTGGAAGAGAGGAGATTATACCAAAGCTCCCTGAAGGTTCTTAGAAATGGATTAGCACCTCTCTTGGGGTGACAGGTGGGAAGTTGTTTCACCAAGCTGGAACCAGGCTTCCAAAAGCCTAGTGAGAGGATTAGTAGAGAAATTCGTAGAGAAATTTCATTTCCCCTCTTTCTTCTCCCCAATATTGCTTTGGGTATGTGTGTGTGTGTGGGGGGGGGCAATCTTGTACCCTCTTTGCTACAAGAAGACTGGTGCAATAGCCAGGCCACTGATATTCTTAGGATGGGTGACCATATGAGGGCAGCACAGCATCATGGCTAGGTGAGGAATTGATGAAACAGGTCTCCTTGGGTCTGACTTACCCTTTTTGGGCATCTCCTCCTCTGCCCACACCCCCTCTAAATAACTAAGTTAACAATTTAGTGAAAAGTCTTAGAGGAAACCCTGACCAGAGGGTTGCTTGGTATCACTGAGGGAAAAGAAGGGATACATGGTGGTTTTGCACTGCTAGGGGCTTTTACCTTCTGCAGCTGAGACCCCTAACTGAGGGCTTCTCTATCTTAGCAGTAGTGACATTTGGGGCCTGTAATTCTTTGTTGTAGGGGTTGTGGAGCTGTCCTGTCCATTGTTGGATGTTCAGCAGCATCCCTGACCTCTACTCACTAGATGCCAGTAGCGTCTCCCTTAACCCATTGGGACAACTAAAACTAGCTCCGGACATTGCCAAATCTCTCCTGGGGTGCAGCATTGCCCCAGGTTGAGAGCCCTGTCCTAGAGTAATGTATACTCACAGAGTAAAATAACTAAGACCCAAAGAGAACCTCTAAGAAGAAAGCAAATTGAAAAACATATAACCACTGCAGTAGAAATACAGAGGCAGATGTCTCAAAAATGTAAACATAGTAAATATACTCAGTGAGATAGCAGAGGAGTGTACCAATATAAAGCACATAATAATGAGTTACAGAAGTGAACCAAGTAGAAATATGTAGTATGAGAACCGTGAGTGTTAAAGCAAAGGACGTAGGTGTTGGACTGAATAAAAGAATTGAATACAGCTGAAGAACAATGGGTGGACTGCAAGATAAGGTACAAGACTCCTCCATAAAATGCTGGGAAAGGCTCAAAAGAAGAGAATTACAACACAAGTGCCAAAGGCATGGTGGGTAGAAATATAACCAGCAACAAATGAAAGAGCGACCCAGAAAGTGTAAGGGAAAAATGGAAAGGAAGCCTTGTCTGAAAAAAATAATGAAGAGAAGCTCCATTATTAGAAAAGAAGAAGGAGGTGGAAGAGGCGTGGGAGGAGGAGAAGGGTACGAGTAAGGAGAAAGAGGAGGAGGAGTAGCAGGAGGACGAGGAAGACAAGGGGATGAAGGGGAAAAAGAAGGAAGAGGCAGAGAAGAGGAGGAAGAAGATGAAAGGTATTTGATGGAAATGGCTCAGAGAGTTTTCAACATGATAAATAAGGAAAACATATACTTAGGCATATTTGAGTAAAAATTTTCAACGATGAAAAGGAATTCCAGAAATTCAAGGAAGGTAGTAGACTTCCAAAGAACAAGCATCAAACTGATAACATAATTCTCAGCATCAGCACTAACTCTAAGTGTTGTAGAATGAATATGTTTATTCCCCAAATTTCGTATGGTGAAACCCCAACCTTCGGTGTGATGATATGTGGAGGTGGAGCTTTGGGAAGGTGATCAGGTCATGAGAGTGGAGCCCTCATGATGGGATTAGTGCCCTTATAGGCAGACACAGAGAGCTTGCTCTGTCTCTGAATATGCCCAATGAGGAAAGGCCATGTGAGGATACAGCAAGAAGCCAGGAAGAGAGCTCTCACCAGCAACCAGATTGGCCGGCCCCTTGATGTGGGACGTCTAACCTCCAGAACTATAGGACAATACATTTCTGTTGTTTAATGTTCTACAGTACTGTGTTATGGTAGCCTGAGCAGAATGACATAGGGTAATACTTTATCCTTACCTTGAACATTAAAAACTCTATATCTAACCAAGTTTTTTTTCCTTTGATCTTTTTTTTTTTATTGTTACTAAAGTTTTTTTTTTTTTCCAGTGTTTCAAGATTCATTCCCCATTCCCCACACCCAGTGCTCCACGCTTTAGGTGTCCCCAATACCCACCACCAGGCTCTCCCATCCCCCACCCCCCTCCCTCCAAGTCCCTCAGTTTGTTTCTATGTCCAAAGTCTCTGTTGTTTCTCTAACCAAATTTTTAATTAAATGTGAGAGTGGGTTGAAAATATTTTCAGGCATGCTGGTTTTCAAAAGATTTGCTGGACAAAATTCTACTTTGAAAGCAGTCTGAGAGGAATCACTCAATTCCAGGAAGATGCTACAACAAATACAGAGGGGTGGTAATATATGTTAGGTACTCTTTCTAGTCTAATTAAAGGCTAGTCTAAGAAAAGAAGAAGGCAAAGGATATCTTAACTCAGAACTAAAATTTTGGTCAGTACCACACAGTGGGCAGCACAGTGAGGAGATCAAAGGGATATGAGACCTTGCTTAAACACATAATGGGGGAAAGATCTAGATACCGATACATTTTAAAAGTCAGTAGTGAATATGGGTCCTAAGAAAGAGCGACCATGTGCAGAAGAGAAATGCAATATTACATTTATATCAGCCAGGGAAGAGAAAAAAATTTATTCATCCAACAGAAAGCAGAAAAGGAGAATAAAAACGAAGATTAAATATAGCAAATGGAGATGTGGTACAAGATGGTAGGAACAAATCAATATAAAAAATTTAGATATGCTATACTCAGCAGTTACAAGAGGGAGGCTACGGGACTGGATTACAAAATAAGATTTGACCATTTGTTGCCTAGAAGAGTCATGCTTAAATCAAAAGATAGAGAAAACATGAAAATAAGAGGATGTCAGTTAAGAACCACTGAATACTGGGGTGATAAACTTAAAATATAACAAAATAGGTTTTAGGACATGAATATCATAAAGGACAAAGAGGGATACTACGTTGTATAAGGAGCTTTACTATCAGAATACTTTATCTTGTAAACACATATTCAGGGAAAATAGATTTAGTAGAAATAGTTTGTAATTTAAGACTGCAACATATTTCTCTAAGAAGTGGTTTAAGATGCAACATATTCCTCTGAGAAGTGGTTCAATCAGGTTGCCAAAAAAACACCATTATAAAAAAATCTGAATGATATAGTTTTCAAAATTGCATTCCAAAATTTGATATAATAATCAAAAAAATCTGAATGATAATAAGCTTAGCTATTATATTTAAATAGAACTGAAATGGTCCAATATACACTTCTCATTTCTTTTACTTTTCTTATGGTATGGAACAGGACTTCTTATGCTATATCATCTGCAGATGAAACAGTTATTTACATACAAAACAGCAAAATCAGTAGACAAATTGTTATACTCAGAGTTCAACAATCTTGCTAGAAGCAAGGTAAACTCACAAAATGTGGAAGCAAGTCTCTAGACCAGCAATTTGGGTATATAATCCAGTGTAAGGTACTATTCACAATGTCTGGAAAAAAATATAAAATTCCAATAAAGACAGAAGACAATTTGAGTATCCAAAGAGACATTCCTTTCCTGAAATGATAGAATTTTAATATTTTTTAAAAATTTTATTTATTTATTTGACAGAGAGAAACACAGCCAGAGAGGGAACACAAGCAGAGGGACTGAGAGGGGGAGAAGCAGGCTTCCCGCCGAGCAGAAAGCCCGATGTGGGGCTCGATCCCGGGTCTCCAGGATCATGACCTGAGCTGAAGGCAGTCACTTAACCAACTGTGCCACCCAGGCGCCCCTAGAATTTTAATATTATAGAGATGTCAGTTCTCCTAATAAATCTTTAAATTCAGTATTTTGGCTGGATTTATTTAGCAACTTGATGAACCTAATTTAAATTTGTACTAAAGAACACATTTCCATGAAGATGACAAGAATGTGACAAAAATACTGGAGAAGAAAGATTTGCTTTAACAGATATTAAGGCATACACAAAAACCATAGTAATGAAAATAGCACGGTTTTAATTTAAGGCCCAAACATAGACAACTAGGAATACCATAGGAAGCCTCAGTTGGAAACAGTATACAAATATATACTGTTGAATCAAAATCAGTATTGAAAAAGAGTATGACCCAAATTTGTATTCTAAGTATATAACCCAAATAAATTCTCAGAGCCCTGGGATATGTGTCCAAGAGGGTTCATTATGATAGTGTGTGTGCTGACCAGGAACTGGAGACATCATTGGAGA
Source organism: Spilogale gracilis (assembly GCA_004023965.1). Lineage (NCBI taxonomy): Eukaryota > Metazoa > Chordata > Mammalia > Carnivora > Mephitidae > Spilogale > Spilogale gracilis. Next base: position 39,854 of record PITA01014933.1, on the reverse strand, counting down.
TGAAATGTGTAGGATGCAGGAAGTGTGTACTTCAGAGCATCATCCAGCAGTCAGAAACCATCAGTAGGTGTGAGTACTGCATCATGGATAGATCCCCAAACCACAATATTGAGTGAGAAAAAAAGTGAGAAATAGAATGTAACCTATTAGGTAATTGTGCCTGTTATACAACAATACATAACAACAAAATACATCATGTAGACGAGGTGTACGGCTGAAACCAAGGACAGACATTTGATATGAACATGGAGAACAAACATATACTGGGATGGCTATTTCCGGAGGAAGGGAGGAGGAATGAGGACAAAAGAGAGCACAGGCACATGCACATGCATTAGAGATAAACCCATGCATGCATGCCTTGACAGCTAACACGCACCACTGTGAGTTGCCTTATGCAAGCATATGATAATCTGCCATGATTCTTGCATTCCAAAATGAAAGAAAACAAAATAAGTAATGATATTGGTTGTTCAACATTCGGTTCACTTAAAAATCTTGTGACAGCAAAACTGGGTTCAGACTGCACAGGGGGTATATGTCCAAGGGACCTGTTTTGACAAAGCTAGAAGTCCCTGGCAAAGTTAACATCCCAACCATGTGTCCTGGGAGAGGTTACCCCAGGAGAGTGTCCCTGGATTCATACCATGTGAGAAAAATAGCTGGGAAGAGATTTCTTATCTCAAAAGAATTGTTAATTCCAGTGAAGCAGGAAAGGTTGCCAATTTCATTTATTTTCACTATCTATCTGTGCCCCCTCCTCTGTGGGCAGAATGACTTGCAAAGATCTCCTGGGCTGGTACATGGGTCTTTCTTTGTTGACCAAGTTGAGTTGCCTGCCTTTCTGTCCTAGAAGATTCGTTTACAGTTTGAGCGGGGGGAACAGCTGGCTCAACTGTATAAACCTCCTGGCTTAGCTTAGACTGGGATGGCTGAAACAGAGAACCACAGAAGCTAAAAGCTGGACAGAAAAAGCAGTTCTTTCTACCCTGTAGGGACAAAAAGTTAAGAGATTTAGAAAGGGCCAGGGTTTGGGGAAAGTCCAAGGTCTCTGTCTTCTCAGAACTTCTTCATAGTCCTAGGGAAAAATCTGTGCCTTAGTAACATGGGCCCTGCCAATGTCCTAAAGTTATACTCTTATTTTCAAGGAACAATAATTGTAGGATCAAGCATATAAGAATTAAAATTGGGCATGGTAATTATTTTTCCTTTCCTAGTTGCATAGAAAGGTCAACCGTGGCCAGAGAAATTCAAAGGCAGTGAATGTGAGCACATTTCATAAAGAAACTTTCGAGTTGCCCTGAAGGGAGTACTCAACTGAGAGAATAAAGACCAACTGTCTTTGGAAATAGAATTATCTCCCAATATAAAACTGAAGTGAGTCAAAATTATAAATAATGCCAGCGCTGGGTGTGTTGCCCGCTACACTCAGCCTTCCTTTTGTTTCCATGTCTCTGAAGACCTGCTTGGATTTATTGACTGCCCAGAATCCTGGTGTGTGGTCTCTCATGCCCTGTGTGGTCTTTGTATACCCATTTCACAGTATCCAATCAAGATCCTCTTCTTAGGGCTTCTGTGGAGTCCCCAGGACCATGGAGCAAAAGGGGTTTTGGCTTTATCTGAAAGAAACACTAGAGTTGTAAATACTTCTGAAGGTTAACAAAATTACTGTGCTGCTAAAACATTAGCGATCATAGGTTTTCAGAATATAGACTATCTGGTGTGTTTAACAGTGGCTGAATGGTTTGAAATGCTCACCCTTCTATCCCAGTGTGAACTCATAGCACCCTTCAGTAAGTCATTTAGCATCTTTGAGACTCAGTGTCCTAAACTTGAACTACCAGCTGTGATATCTGCCACATCTCTAAGGGGTAGGATGCCTGGATGGTGGTGTCTTGGGTGCCTGGCAATCGGAATGGTTCTTCCCAGTGCAAGAGCTACAGCCATGTCTATAGAAGGGAAGATTACGAGTAGCCTGAAATGCCTGGCAGGAGTTTCAGAGAATAAAAAGCAGTGACAGAACAGACCAAACAGCTGTCTTCTGTTTATTATCACCATGCACTAGCAATTCTATACAATATCAGTGATAAAATATTCTACCTCTTGGGGTGGTTCCAGCCACTCCACCCCCCCTCCCCCAATCACTGCTGGGAAGCTTAATGCTCTCTAAACACCTAAGAGGATTCCTTGTTCTTAGGCATTTGTGGAGACAGGGTTTGACCCAACGGAATGACAAATACCTAGATCTTGTAGACATTGAATCATTCTATATTCTTGCAGCCCATTTGCATTATACATGAGGTCAGCTCCTTCTAGGCCTCCAGGGAGTTGATCAAATGATAAAATCACCAGTCGCTCCTTAAGGTTTTCTCTCTTTTTTTTTGCCTGCAAAAAGTACTCTCTCCTCAGCAATATGATATGCTTGCTTATATAACCATTAACTTACCTTATAAAGATTGCCAAACCATTGCCTTGTAACACAAATCTACATGTTAGTTTTTTCTTGTACAAGCTAGTCACTGATCTTTTTATATTTTAGCTCTTGGCCATTTTGTTTGGCTTATATCCTTGGAGATTAAATGAAATCTTTCCAGTTGAGGAAAGGACAACAGTACTCCTAAAAATTATTTAATTTAAAAAATAATTTTAATCAAAATAGGGAAAATTTTCATTAGCCAATGAAAGAAGTATCTATAAATTCAAAGATGTATTTATTTGTGACTGAAAGTAGTCGGCTGTCAAATTTTAGACACTGTTTGGGGATGCCTGGGTGGCTCTGTCAGTTAAGCATCTGCCTTCAGCTCAGGTTTTGATCTCAGGGTCTTGGGATTGAGCCCCACATTGGGCTCCTTCCTCAGTGGGGATCCTGCTTCTCTCTCTGCCTGCCGCTCCCCCTGTTCATGCTCTCTCTCTCTCTGTCAAATAAATAAATAAAATCTCAAAAAAAAAAAAAGGCATGGTGTTTGGGGTTTATTTAAATGTTCTTTTTTGGTGAGAGGATTGGGGAGTTTTGGCTTATAAAAATCTTATACATAAGCACTGATGTCCATAACCAAGATTTTTCTAGAGATCAAATTTGCACCTGAGCATTCCTACCTACTTACCTTTAATACTGTGTTGAGTTTTCAGTAGGGACATACTCTGTCTTAAATTTATGTCAAAAAGAGTCAAAATCATTTGAGAGTCTCACTGTACACATTCCACACTGGGTTTAATTCTTAATGTGAGCAGAAAAAAACACAGTAGAAAAAATCCTGACACTCTTCTTTTGTTCTGTTTCCAGTGAGAACAGTTATCCTGTAGACTTATAGTTATAACTGCTCGGGCATTATCAGTTCCTCAACTGGGAGAACTCACCCTGCAAGGGCAAATTACTTTGATAACATGAAGAAGACATTCTCACACGTTTAGAAAGAGAGGCGTTGAGAAGGAGAGACACAGGTTACATAATGGGGGATAATTTGGACTAGGAAAGCTGTACTGAATGCTAAATGCTTTAGCTGTGTTGAGGGCACCTTGGAAGAAAAGATGACATATTTGTGTCTCATTATGTTTAAGTCAAATCATAAGAGGTAGAATTTCAGATTCTAAATCGTCAATGTAGTTCATGCCGAAGCCACTGGGAACCTAAGAACGGTGGCAATCGATTTCCCAGCAGTCCTGCCATGAGCGGTTGAATGGGGCTCCAGTTTTGGGGCAGGTTTCTGCCTGGTGATGCTTATGTTGTTGTGTTTCAGAGGGATGCTGTTAAAACACTGCCTATAAAGAACCCAGATGTGCCTGGTCCTACTTAGACTGACTGGTACCGTGATGAGAGCCATTTGGGTTGGCTGTGGGCAGAGACTCCTCAACCATTTCCATGTTCAGTGGTGGGAAAAGGTACTTGGTGTCTTCCCTTTCCTTGAGCAATGAACAGAGAAGGAAAATGCACACATTGCCCAAGAGTTTGTGATCTTAAATGAAGACTTGTGTGAGTTATCTATTTAGGACTGTGTTTTGACCAAGAGTATTGGTCATGTGGTGTTAAGCTGAACTCGTTGTAAACAGTGCATGCTTTTCTGGGTGAGAGCATGTTTTAGGATCTGCAAGTGTCACATTTAACTGGAGACTCCCCCTTATAAAGTGTTAAGTGGCCACCTCACAGGGGGCACTGGAAGACGGAAAAAGGCTTGAGGTAGCCTGAGCAGGATATTCCCTGGGGCAGGGGGAGATGTGTGTGTCTGAGTTTGCTGTTAGTGGCAATTGAAGGTGCTGTAAGTGGGGCGTCCACCGAGTGGCAGACGATGTTTCTCATAGTGGGCACTGTTCAGGAACCCCTCAGGTGGCACTGAACAGTCCTGGGGGAGGCAAATTGAAAAGATCCCGAGATCTTTAGAACAACTTGTTAAACCAATGAAAATCTGCCCCAAAGAATAGTTTTAGGACTGAAGTAGCTTGTTTTTATAGACCTGTGCTTTGCCTGAGCAATCTCCTATAGCAACAGTTAATTCTATTTCTAGGTAAATCCATTCCCTGGAACATTTCTGTAAGTGTGTTCCTCAGCACACTTATTACCCAGCAGTTTGCTTACCTAGAAAATGCCTTCTCACTCACCCTTGAGGAGAGTGCTGGCAAAATAAATAACCCCCTTGGAAGCATGCATGCTTTCTGACTTTCGATGATTGAAGCCTAGGGGACCAGCACAGCTGGGACAATCAGTAGCAGGGGAAAAAAAGACTAATGATATCTCCTAGCTTCTTTCCCTCCTGCCATTAAAAATTTTTTCTTTCATGGTTTTTCAGGTGTATTTTTGTTAACTATATTTTACCAAAAAAAAAGTACACGAGTAAAAAAGATTAAAAAGCAAAATAAGACATTTAAAAGTAACCTAGAACCACCCTCCTCAGAAATTGTTAACAGACTTGTGTTTCTTTAAATTATAAGTGTATGTACGAGCAGAAATATGTGTATATGTATGTGTATGTTGCTCCTGCAAATGGGGCATATTCCATGCAGTCTTGTGTGGACAAGCGCCATTTGTGAATATTCTGATTGTGATGCATGTAGCCTTAGTAATAACCTGTGACAGAGCATGGTGAGATTTGCTACCCTGTCTGCTGACCACATACATATGTACACGCTTATACACACTACACATAAGTACCCACACATACAGAATGCCCACCAAGACATACCAACAAGTCAAGAGAATGTAAACTGCCACTTTCAATGAAGCCTTATCAGACACAAGATGGAAATGCCTGTGGCATATGCAAGGGGAAAGAGGTTTGTTCCCATGCCTGGAAAAACAATGCAAAATGAGTTAGACAAGCTAAATGATGGACAGAGGGCACGATTCCAGGATGGCAAGAACAGTATGCAAAAGAGTGGTATGGAAGGTCTTGGTAAATCCTTGGAGGAAAATCTCCCAGGACCCTGAGAAAGATTCACACTGAGGAGTAGCCCCTCTCTGGTTCAGAGCCTAGCTGAGGCACAGGACAGACACACGGGAGCCTCCAGCACCAGCTGAGATGAGTCAACTCTGAGAATCCTGGGGCAGGGGGCAGCAGAGAGGTCAGCCCCACCAGGAAGCCTGCTGCACAACCTCTCAGCACTGTCCCTGAAGATCACGAAATGGGTCTAGAAGGAAGCTTCCATTGTTTGCCATCAGCTTTTGGAGACATGATTCACGCATGAGCTGTGTGTGCCCGTGCTGCAGTGAAGAGAGGAGAGGAGAAATACACAGATTGCTCCCCATTTCAGTGTTGCATTCCCACTAAATCAGATGGCTCTTGCCTTCTCTGGTGCCTGAGATAACTGGAGCACCCTTGGAGATGAGTGCTGGAACTGGAAGATTGGGAGTAGGGGTGTTTCCTAAAGTGGAGAAGGAGCTGTGAACAAGACATGAGCGCTGCCCACAAGGGTTGGCTTTAACAAAAGGTCTACAACATTTTGAAGCGAAGAGTGACTTTTCTGCCCACTGTGGACACCCATCTCAGCCATCACTGCTGAACCTGTTCTGTTTCTCGTTTCTTAATTATACCAGTAATGCTGCAATGAACTCCAGTTGAGTGCTCACCTAGGAGTTTACCTGTGAGATGAAATCAACAGCAGGATTGACGTCTTTCCAGATTGTTCTGCAAAAGTAGACTGATTTGCACTTTCACCAGTAGTGTGTGAGAAAACCTGTTCATTCACAAGCCAGCCGACTGTGCGTGCAACCATACCTATTAATGATATAGGAAAGGCCATGTTAGGGTTCAACAGCCAAGAAAGAATTCTCGAGATGTCTTTGGTGCAAAAGGTGTTTTATTAAAGTAAAGGACAGGACCTGTGGGTGGAAAGAGCTGCACCTGGTCATGAAGAGTGGCCCATTATATACTTTCAAGTTGGAAAGGGGTTAGGGATAGCTTAAGTCTCTAAGGAATTTTGGAAGCAAGGTTTCCAGGACGTTGAGGGGGGTAGCTGTTGTTGGGAAAAGGTCATTTATTACCATCTAATAAAACCTGAGTCTTGAGGCCCTTCCGATGTATATTGGTGGGCCATGTGCTTGGGGAATTTAGAGATAAAAGAAGTTCCCCAAAGAATTTTTATATGTTGAAGTAGACTTACAGGATCCTGGCTGAGGTGGGCCTTAGGCTAGGATGGCCTTTTGCCCTTAGCAAATATTAACATTGAAGCAGTTAAGACCCAAGAGGAATGTCACTCTGCCTGTTTCAAGGACTTGTTAGTGGGCTGTAGGTAGGAAGGAAATTTAATGATTTTATTTCTGCCTTTGTTTCCCATATCAATTAATACTTGCGAATCTGGACTTGAAAATGAAATTCTATTTTCTTTTTTTTTTTTTTTAAGATTTTATTTATTTGACAGCGAGAAACACAAGCAGGGGGAGTGAGAGAGGGAGAAGCAGGCTTCCCACCAAGCAGGGAGCCCAATGTGGGGCTCGATCCCGGGTCTCCGGGATCATGACCTGAGCCGAAGGCAGTCGCTTAACCAACTGAGCCACCCAGGTGCCCCTGAAATTCTATTTCTAAGGGACATTTCTTTAATCAGAATTACACTATCATTTCATGATTATAATCTACTGCTGTTTTATGTAATCTGCCTGTTCATATCTTTTGCTTATTGCTATTAAATTGATTTGAAATATTTATATAGTAAGGAAATTAATCCCCTTTCTTTTGTTAGCATTACATGTATTTTCTGCATGTTTCTTTATTAAACTGGATGCTGGCTTGTGTGTGTGTGTGTGTGTGTGTGTGTGTGGTCTATCTGTTTGCTTGTTCAACATATTGAGGATGGATGCATATATCCTGCCTTAAAGGACTTTTCATGAGGAATGGGAGGTGACTTTCATCCATTGACTTTTTTTTTTTCTTTTTAGGATTTTATTTATTTGAGAGAAAGTGTGCACATGAGCAATGGGGAGGGATAGAGGGAGAGAGAGAAATAGACTCCTTGCTGAGAGCCCAGTGAGGACTTGATTTCATCCCAGGACCCTGGGACCATGACCTGAGCTGAAGGGAGACACTTAACTGACTGAGCCACCACATATCCCATCCATTTCTCTTTCAGTCCCCATGAAAAAAGGGCCTGCTATTAAAATGCTTAATGAGTCGATCTGTAGCCTTCCTTATGCTACTTCTTTCCTTGGGGATGATGCTTTGGTTATTAAAATTGCATCTGATTTCTCTAATAGTTTACTTGTGGGTTTTGTTTGCCTTAAATAGGATTACTTTTTTCTTTTACACTTGTACCAACTTGATTAGAAATTTTTACCAATATTCATGCAGACCTTTCAAAATTGGGAAGATTTTTATCTTCCTGTATTGTGTCCCAATTTTTTTTTTTTCTAAAGATTTTATTTATTTGACAGAGAGAAACACAGCCAGAGAGGGAACACAGCAGGGGGAGTGACAGAGGGAGAAGCAGGCCTCCCGCCGAGCAGGGAGCCCGATGTGGGGCTCGATCCCGGGTCTCCAGGATCATGACCTGAGCCGAAGGCAGTCGCTTAATGACTGAGCCACCCAGGCGCCCCTATTGTGTCCCAATTTAAAGACTTTAATCCTCATATGTAATAAGTGGAGTTCCATAGGATAAACTCACAACTCACGTTTAGCTCTATGCCTTTATTTTACTAACTTTATTCTTTCCTTTCCCCTGGATGAAATGCCAGGCAAGACCAAAAGGTTTTTTGTTTATTCTTGTATAATACTGTTAACTATTGGAATATTAATTACGATTAATTTCTGGATAATGCTATCATTGATAGCAATTACCATTAATTAACAAGTTAATTATTAATATTAACTGGACCAAGAGACAATACTTTTCTGTGATTCCAACCTTGGCACTAGTTGTTATAACCACTTTCTACTCCTGTATACTTTCACTAGAGTTACTAATCATTCTGCCTTCCCGCTACAGAAACAAGAAAATTGTACTTTATCATTTCATGTACTTCGGCATCCTAATTTGGAATTTTATATTAGACTTCCTCTATTTTAAGAATACTTTAAAACATTTATACTTACCAACTATATCGTCAGTCATGTAACTTTAATTGTAAAGTTTTTGATTTGGTTATGCACCCCTGCTCCTTCCCTGCCCCTTCTCTCCCGAGTATCATGCCTGTAATCTTTACATTATAGGTTTTTGGAGAATTTGCTTAATTTTCTTTTCTTTAGCAATGACATAAGGTTGAATTGACTGCTGGGATAATCACTGGACTTTTTTTTTTCTTTTTTCATCCTCACCAAAAAAGATGGATTACCCAGGTGTAGGAAGCGTTTAGAATTAGGATAAAACCCTAAAAACAAACCAAATACAGCTACTGTGACTGACCCTTACAAATTAAATAAACCTCTCTTAGCGACAGAACCATCAACCTCGTTCGGAAAAGCATTTAAAAACAAAAATAATCCCTGCTGACAAAAGCACAGGTTTTCAGACCAGAATTCTGTTTCAACTGTATAATATATTTTGGAATAGAATTCATTAAGTCTTAAATTCCAGCAAAAATATAATATGCATGGTGTAGTGAAATCATATATTGTTTCTTCACTTGAGTGTAAGAATGAAACTTTAAGACCCAATCTTTTGTTTGGGTTGTAGCATTTACAAATTTTGAACAGGTTGCCAACCTTTCAAGTAAGAATTTTTTACTTATTTTAAATATCCAGAGTTTCAGCTTTTCTTGAAAAACTGGAAAATCTGGTAATACTGGTCTTGTGTATGGGCGCCTATCATCTGCTGACACTAAGGAAAATACCCACTGCAGTGATCATCGAATTTACCCCCTGGTGGTTCTTTACCAGCGCACTGCCCACAAGCATTTGAGCTTGAGAGGTCTGATTGTGTGTAAGAAGCGTGGTCCTTCCTGGGGCTCCCCAGCAGCCTACAAGCCTACAAAGCCGACTGCATCCCAGCATCAGCCCTCTGTGACTTTTACTCTGCGGCTCCTTCCACCCCAGTTTTCCCCTTTCTGGTTCTCCTTCATAAATATATAGCTATTTTAATACTTCTCCAAATGCATGCTGATTTTTTTTGTGAACAACATGGCAGTTCATGAAATTTTTGCGAGCAACATGGCAGTTCATGAAAATTCCTTCCTCCCAGTTCTTTAGACAAAAATCACAGTCAGCTGTGATTGGTCTCCTTGACATTGAAGCAGAGATTCAAAGGAGCCTGCCCCAGATACCTGCAGGACGCCAGGAGGAAGGGAGAGTTTCACAAGGCCCTCAGGCAGGAATATGCCTTCCGTGTTTGAGGAACAAGAAGGCATCCCATATTGCAGGACTTGAGTGAGAAAGAACCTCAAATCAAGGAAGTTTGTTGATCAAGTCACACTGTAATGCTGTTCCCTCAAATCATATTTGTTGTATCACTTTTTTAAAAAATTTTATTTATTTATTTATTTGGCAGAGAGAGAGAGATCACAAGTAGGCAGAGAGGCAGACAGAGAGGAGGAAGCAGGCTCCCTGCTGAGCAGAGAGCCCGCCGTGGGCCTGGATCCCAGATCCGAGGACCCTGAGATCATGACCTGCGCCGAAGGCACAGGCTTTGACCCACTGAGCCACCCAGGCGCCCTGTTGTATTTCTTTACATTATTATTTCTCTGATACCGTAGCTACTTTTCATTGCATTTCAGGACTTCTCCCCAGTATGTCTTTTTTTGTGGTGGAAAAAATAGCGTTCAGGCCCTGAAGGTGTCCATTGCAGCATGCTTGGGCACCCCCTCCACCCATGTGAAACATCTGTTGTTGAATCGGGTCTAGCTGGTGCACGATGGTTTTTCATATTAAGGATCTTTTCTTTTTTGGTTTGAATTATGCAATATCTTAGGTAGTGTTGATGTTGTTTTCGGAAATGTTTTTGGTGAGGTTTGGTGGAGTCTGGAGCCAAAAGGAATTCTTGAAACACTTGAGTATAAAACGGTGGTTTTATTAAAGCCCAGGGGCAGGACTACGGGCACAAGGAGCTGCTTGCTGCCCCGGGACTATGAGGGGTGACTGATTCAACACTGCAGTGTCGGAGTGAAGGAAAAAGGGAGGGTTTCATACACTGAATAGGACCTCAGGGACTCTGGAGGCTTTGCCATTGTCGAGGTTGTTTTTCCCTCTAGGGAAACATTAACATTAAGACAGTTGAGAGTGTCCTTCTGGAAGTTAAGTTATTGATAAGAATGGCTTTTTTCTTGTAAATCACTAGGACTTTTGTAAACTGTACGAGACTCCTTTCTTTAGGACTGTAATCTCTATAAATTAACCATTTGTTTTTCCTTCCCTTAGCTTTAGGGCAGCCCCAGGTGCCTCCCAGATCCACCTGGGAGGGGTTGGGGGTTGTGGGGTTTGCGGGGTGTCAGCTTGTACTTTGCCCTCAGCTTGCTTTCTGCTTGCTCCTCAGCTGGAGGAGATTTCCCACGCAGAGTACAAGGAGAAAAGGACGCCCTCCCCGCAACCACCCCAGTCTCATCTGCTTACTTCTTGGAAGAGTTTGAGAAGACCATGTGTCACCTCTTCCTTAAGGTATAGTAGAATTCACCTGTGAAGCCTTCTGGTACTGGACTTCGGTTTGTTGGGAGATTTTTGATGACTGATTCAGTTTCATTGCTGCTAATCAGTCTGTTACAAATTTCTTATTTCTTCCTGATGCAGATTTGGGACCTTCTGTGTTTCTAGGAATTCATGCATTTCTTCTAGGTTGTTTAACTTGTTGACATAGAATCTTTTGTAATCCTGTTTTATAATCCTCTGTTTCTGTGGTGGTGTTCTTTCTCCTCTTTCATTTCTGATCTTGCTTTTTTGAGTCCTCACTTTTTGAAATTTGATGAATCTGCTCAAGGGCTTATCAATTTTGTTGATCTTTTCAAGGCTGTAGGTCCTGGTTTTATTGATGTGTTCTATCGGGTTTTTAGTCTCTATTTTATTTGTGCTCTAATCTTTATTATTTCCTTCCTTCTCTCGGTTTTGGGTTTTGTTTGTTCTAATTTTCTAGCTTGTTTAGTTTGAGATTTTTCTTGCCCTTGAGAGCCTGAATTGCTCTTAGGTTTTTTTTAGAAGAGCTTTTACTGTATCCCAAAGATTTTGGACCACGTGTTTCCATTTTCATTTGTTGATGTTTATTTTTATTTCTTCTTTGATTTTTTGATTGACCAATTATTGTTTAGTGACATGTTATTTAATCTCCATGTATTCGTGCTTTCTCCAGATTTTTTCTTGCGGTTGATTTTTTAATGTTTTATGGCATTTGTGGTCAGAAATGATGCCTAGCTTGACTTCGATCTTTTTGAAGTTGTAGAGGTTTGTTTTGTTGCCTAATATGTGATCTTTCCTGCAGAATGTTCCATGTACATTTGAAAAGAATGTGTATTCTGGGACACGGGTGGCTCAGTCATTAAGCGCCTGCCTTTGGCTCAGGTCATGATCCCAGAGTTCCATTATCGAGCCCCACACTGGGCTCCCAGCTTGGCAGAAAGCCTGCTTCTCCCTCTCTCACTCCCTCTGCTTGTGTTCTCTCTGTAGCTATGTTTCTCTCTGTCAAATAAATAAATAAGAAATTTTTAAAAATGTGTATTCTGCTGTTTTAGGATGGAATATTATTTTTTTAAAGATTTTATTTATTTATTTGAGAGAGAGATCACAAGTAGGCAGAGGGGTAGGCAGAGAGAGAGGAGGAAGCAGGCCTCTGCTCAGCAGAGAGCTGATGCAGGCCTCGATCCCAGGACCCTGAGATCAAGATCTGAGGCAAAGGTAGACGCTTAACCCACTGAGCCACCCAGGCGCCCAGGATGGAATATTCTAAAGATACCTGTTAGAGCCGAGTGGTCCAATGTGTCATCCAAAGCCATTGTTTCCTTACTGACCTTTGGTTTGGATGCTCTATCCAGTGATGTAAGTAGGGTGTTACTGTTATTGTATCACTGTCAATTACTTCCTTTTTGTTGTTGTTAACTGCTCTGTGTATTTGGGTGATGCCATGTTGGGGGCACAAATATTTGCATTTGTTGCTTCCTCCTGTTGAATTTTCACCTTTATGATCATGTAGTGTCCTGCGTCTCTTGTTATAGTCTTTGTTTTTTTTTGTTTTTGTTTTTGTCTTTTTAAGATCTATTTGACAGAGGAGAGCAGGGGGAAGGGCAGAGGGAGAGAAAGAAGCAGGCTCCGGCTACAGTCCGGTGCTCCGTGCGATGCGGGGAGATGCGGGCCTCCATCCTAGGATCCTGGGATCTTGACCTGAGCTGAATGATGCGGATGCTTAACTGACTGAGCCTCCCAGGCACCCCGTTACAGTCTTGGTTTCAAAGTCTTTTTGTCTGATACAAGTATTGCTAGCCTGGCTTTCTTTTCACATTCATTTGCATGATAAATGTTTCTCTACCCCCAGGCACCCATATCCCCTTACTTTCAATCTATAGGTTCTTTAGGTCTGAAATGAGTCTGTTGTTGGCAGCACAAAGCTGGGTCTTGCTAAAAACAAAAGTAAAACCAAAAGTAAAGATGGGTCTTGCTTTTTTATCCATTTTGTCACCCAGTGTCTTTTGAGAGGAGTGTTTAGTCCATTTACATTCAAAGTAATTTTTGATAGATACGTACTTACTGGTATTTTATCATTCATTTTATGGTTGTTTTTGTAGTTCTTTGTTTCTTCTCTTGCTCTGTCTTTAGTGATACAGATTCCTTTTAGAGAATCCATATTTAATTGAATTAATTTAACCGGACTCTTGTATTTAGTATGTTGATTTGATTGAAGTGTCCGTTTTCTTCTGCCTTTTTGGGGAAAGGGTTGCAAGTTTTTTTTTTTTTTTTACATCTTGTGTTCTTATTTTGTGGCCACAGCTCTGTGTGGTTCCAGGTGGGTGAGTCAGCATTATCATTCATATAGTGGGGGATTTCACCGTTTTATGTTACCGCTTTGGAGAATTATGTGGAAAAGAGGAAGCTTTTGAATTGCTACCTCAGAACATTCCCTTCCAACACTTTTCCCTGAAGCATGGCTCCTTATACAGAGAAAGCAGAAAGTTGCTGTCATTCTTGCCTGCAAACTCCTGAGTCACAGGTAGTTTCCTGCCTGTCTTCTGCTGACCAAGGGCCGCCGTGGCAGAGCTGTTGCCATCCTTACTCCTCTGGCCCCCATCCTTCCCTGTATCTGGGCAGCTGCTCCCTGCACAGGTGGGATGCGTGCATATTTTCTTTGTTTATCGCTACATCCCCTGCTATTCTCTGCTGTATGATGTGACTTTATAAACAGTCTGAACAGTGTATGCAAATCATAAATGGTGAAATATGGAGATCAAAGCAATGAGAGGTAAATGCACATTCGAAGCAGCCATCTGAACTGAAATATTTAAGTGGTCTCATTCTGAAGTTCCGCCACACCGTTAGACTCCACTATTCCTTGATATTCACACAGAAGGAAAAAGTGAAAGGGGGAAAAAACTCTTTCCCTAATAGGGGTTATGGACAAACTTTCCTGGTAGGTGTAGTGAAGAGGATAAAAATGCACTCTTCTCAGTGACCTTCCACTTCTGGTCCCATGTTGACCTAGTTTCACATCTTACTATTTCTCTCTGCGTTGGATATGCCTGCCAACATAGGCCTAAGAATTCTAAGACCTCTCTGTAGGAGGAGTTTGGCTAGCAAAAAAGATGATTTCAAGTGAAAACGGGGGAAAACAGGAGAAAATAAAGGTGGTGTGTGAAAGTAGAAGCGGTAGAAACATTCAGCAACGTGGCTTTCTCAGAACCGCTGATGTGGGAAAATGCAGAAGCGCTGTGACAGTTTTGAGTCCTATTTGGCATGATTCTGGTCTAACAGAGAAACACATGAGAAAGCATTTCTCCCCTTGTGTCTAAAGGACAGGAGGAATGCACGCACGGGAAGCGGTTCACAAATCCAGAACTATCACTGGAGTCACCAGTCAAGCCTCCTCCATGTGTCACCCTTGTGGGGGTTGCTGGGATACAGGGAGCTTGATGTACTGAGATCTCTTCTTTCTCCCCAGTGCTAAAAAAAAAAAAAAAAAAAAAAAAAAAAAAAAAGCAGTGAGATATAGTGAAATGTCCCAAAACAAGGTAATTGCAGAGAGCTGGGGAAATGCGAAAGGTCTAGAAAACTACAGATCTGTAAACCGTCTGTGGACAGCTGTACATTGCCCCCGTCTGTGATACTACTTTCAGAGCTGTAAGCAGTATCCACGTGTAATTATTATTAGCGCCTGTATAGTTTTCACATTTTTGCTGTTTAAAGTCAGTGAGTGTTTCTGAAACGCATACCTGCTTATATAGAGATTTGACCCAGGTCACATAACCTTCAGGAATGTCTAATTGTGGCTCTCAGCCGATTACACTTGTACTGATCACTGGTCAGCAGATGGTCAGTTGAAATCTTCTGGAGCCCCTCTGTCCAGGATCCATGCCCTTTTTCTGCCATCTGAACCCATAGCTCTACTCCCACCTTTGCCGCTGCCTTTACCTGGCCTTTTCCCCGGACTCTCTTAGGCCTCAGCTGTAAGCCACTTCCCCCCAGAAACAGAGCAGGGAAGACTAGGGAGGAAAAAGCAAGGAAAAGAAGAGGAAGTTGAAGCAATTTTCAGGTCTGCGATGAAAGGAGTTAACAGAGAGCCTTGCTTCTCCATCTTTTCAACAATGAACTCAACAAAAAAAGGAAGTAAACCTACAAGCTTGGGGTGGGGAGGTGGGCCGCCATGACCACTGGCGAAAGTAAGCTGAGACAACCAATCACATGTTCCAAATGTCGAGATTCTCCACGTCAGTCATAACTTAAAAAATTCATGCACATTTTCTCCTCTGTGTCACAGTATTTTCACTGGAAAATGATACTTCATGTTACTGTTCACCAGGAAATTTCTTGCCTGTCTCTTGGTTATTGGTTTAAATACTATTACATTGAGTTTATTAGTCATGAAATACTGGCTGAAATGATGAGGGGTTAACACTGGCCATCAAGTGTAACAGAGGGGCAATTTTTTTTTAAAGATTTTATTTATTTATTTGACAGAGAGACAGAGATCACAAGTAGGCAGAGAGAGGGGAGGTGCTGAGCAGAGAGCCCGATGCGGGCCTCGATCCCAGGACCCTGAGATCATTACCTGAGCCAAATGCAGAGGCTTTAACCCACTGAGCCACCTAGGCACCCAGAGGGGCAGTTTTTTTTCTTGGTCTTGGTGTCACAGTATTTCCAGAAAGAAAGATCATATCTGGTGTCACAGTATTTTCAGAAAGAAAGAATGCATAAATATGATACTGCTTTCCCACCTGTTGGGGTAATCTCTGAGAAAAGAAGTACAAATTTTCTAAAATGCCTAGAGGATGCTGTGTGATATCTTTAGGTCACTTTGGAGAAGTTTTGGGGGAGTGTATTTGCTGAGAAATCAAGTCATGTATGCTATCCACGGAAAGGGCCAACTGGCAAGTGCCTTTTACTTACAGATAAACTCTTTAACATCTTTTTTGGTAGAGATTGATGGATTTTTTTTTTTTTAACCAACAGAATAGTTTCTTAAAAAAAAATTAAAACTGAAGTGACTCAGAGTGAATGTTAAAAAATGCGTGTCAGACTATCTTATTTGTTACTGCAAATGGTTGAAAATGGAGGAGAGCTTGAGAAGGTTATTGATTTCTTCCATGTAAATCTCCATTCGATTGGTTTCCATAGTCTTAGGATTTTAATGATCTTCATTCAGATTTCAAATGTTGTTACTATTTCAGTTACCAGATCTTTCCCTCTTCACTTGTCTTAGTGCTTCATATTTGAAGATCAGTCATGACGTTATATCACTGATTTCCTATCATCTTTGCTATAATTCCCCATTTGTGGGTCATTCATGTTTGTTTTTGGGTGACTGTAGCTCTTGGCATTTTATTATTTATTCATTAATTTTTTTAAGATTTTATTTGTTTGACAGAGCGAGAGATCACAAGTAGGCAGAGAGGTAGGCAGAGAGAGAGGGAAGCAGGCTCCCTGCTGAGCAGAGCCCAGGCCTCGATCCCAGGACCCCAAGATCATGACCTGAGCCGAAGGCTTTAACCCACTGAGCCACCCAGGTGCTCTTGTTATTTCTTTAATATGACTTCTGTTTCAATTCTTGGTCATTTAATAATATGTATATAATATATATGTATATAAATATAGATAATATAATAGTATAACAGAATAACATAATTTCTGTCTTAACTCTTGGCCATTTAATAACATTATGTATAACACATGTAACAGTATATAAGACATCATACATATACTATTTTATTATATATGATATATATATATCACATATCTCTCTGTGTGTGTGTTTGTATGTGTGTATATCTCATATAACACTTTTTCAGAATTTTTCTTTCTCTCTTTTTTTTATAAGTGGGCACCATGCCCAGATTGGAGCCTCAGCATGTGGCTCGAACTCATGACTCAGAGACCAAGACCCAAGCCAAAATCAAGAGTCAGATGCCCAACCAGCTGAGCCATCCAGATGCCCCGTTTTCTCTTCCTTAAACCTCTTTTAATGACTGTCTTCTGCTCTGTCTTACCATTCACTTCATTTCTTAGTACCAGTAACTATACACCCTCAAAAGTCATGATTTCATATGTCCCTCTGTCTTATCACCACCTTCCATCTTGCCAGCATGTAGTGCCTGGTAACATACTCAATATCTCTTTGACTTCATTGGGAATTGCAACCCATTAGGCCTACCATCTTTTATGGTCCTTGAGCAATCTGATGACTTCTGTGCCCTCCTTAACCACCTTAAAGTCCCTATCAGTCATTACTCTATGTATATTCTCTACTTCTTTCTACTTGCTGGGCCAAATGACAATACTGAGGACATTAAAACTTCTGCCTGCTCCACCTCTGCCCTTTTCATCCATATGCAACTGAACATGGATGGAGGAAAACCAATGTCCGGTCTCCAGAATCCATGACCTCAAGGAATTACCCTAACACTGTCTTTATATCATACTATGAATTTTTTTTAAGCTTTATTTATTTATTTGAGAGAGAGCACAAGTAAGCACACAGAGGGAGAGGGACGGGGGAAGCATACACCCTGCTCATCAGAGAGCCCAAAACGGGACTTGATCTCAGGGTGCTGGGATCATGACCTCAGCCAAAGGCAGCTGCTTAACCAACTGAGCTAGTCAAGCACCCATCATATTAGGATTTTTTAAAATATATTCTATTTATTTATTTATTTATTTATTTATTTATTTATTTATTTGTTGAGCGAGAGAGAGAGAATGTGGGAGAGAGCACAAGACAGGCAAGAGGGAGAGGGAGAAGCAGACTCCTGGCTGAGCTGGGAGCCTGATGCAGGACTTGATCCTGGGACTCCAGGATGGCAATGTGAGCCGAAGGCAGTCGCTTAACTAACTGAGCCACCCAGGTGCCGCTCATATTAGGATTCTTAACACCACTTTATGGTTCCACTTCCCGCTTAGCTGTCTCTTGTCCTTCTCTCTCTTCCTTTCAGAACTCTGACACTTCTTTCTCCCATCTTTGTGCCTAGATCTTGCTCCTGACTTTGCTGACAAAATGAAAGCTGTTGGAAGATAGGCTCACAATCCCAACTACAACTACACACATGCCACCGCCTGTCTGCACTCCCCTCACTCTACTCCATACCCTCCCTCTTAGTCCAGCTGAAATGATCCATAAGTTAATCACATTTTATGCAATTCCTTCCTTCATTCCCTTGATGCCGTGCTCTCTCACTGACTGCGGCACCTTGCCCCAGCAGTTTCTTTCTCTCTCCCTATTGGATAAGACCTGTAATGAAATTTCTGCTTTTTCTCCCATCTAAAAACATCCTCATATGCAGCTGACTTCATCTCATTTCTGCTTTCAACTTTTCATCTCTAATGTTGAGATATTATTGCATTCAAATACAGTTTGTGTATGGACATTGTCTCCTACAACCTTGTTAAATTCATGTCTTATTTCTCTTAACTTTTAAATAGACTACTTGGGATTTTCCATATATATTATTATATCATCTGTGATTAGAGAAACCTTTAATTCTTTCTTAAAATATCTGTGTGCTTTTTATTTTTATTTACTTGTCTAAGTGTATTGGCTAGGAATTTAAAGCACAGTGTGTAATAGAAGTGGTAAGAGAAGATTTCCTTGCCTTGTTCCCAATTTGGGGGAAAAGAAAATCTTTCACCGTGAAGTGACGTCCATTATAAACTTTAAGAAGCTCCTTATGATTCCTAGTTTCCTGAGCCTTTTATTAAAAATCATAAATCAGTATTGAATTCTGTCAAATGCTTTTTCTGCCTTTTTTTTTTCTTTTTAAAGATTTTTGGGGCGCCTGGGTGGCTCAGTTGGTTAAGCGACTGCCTTTAGCTCAGGTCATGATCCTGGAGACCCGGGATCGAGCCCCACATCGGGCTCCCTGCTCGGCGGGAGGCCTGCTACTCCCTCTCTCACTCCCCTTGCTTGTGTTCCCTCTCTGGCTGTGTTTCTCTCTGTCAAATAAATACAATCTTTAAAAAAAATAATAAAAAATAAAATAAAATAAATGCAATGCCAACCAAAAAAAATATCTTTTTAATATCTATAGGCTCTCTGGTGATTCCACCCCCTTTACTTCTTGATATTGGCCATTTGTATCTCTCTCTTCTTTCTCTCTTTCATGATTTTTCTAGTTAGAAATTTATCAACTTTTTTTCAAAGAGTAAGCTTTTAGTTTTATTTTCTGTTTTGCATTTTACTGATTTCTGCCATTATCTATGTTCTTTCATTCTGTTACTTTGAGTTTATTTTTTGCTTTTTTAGTCTCTTATAGTGAAAGCTTTGGTATCAGAGATTGGCAAACTAGAGCCAAGACCAAGTATGGCCCAGTGCTTGTTTCTGTGAATAAAGTTTTATTGACAGCTAATCATTCCTCTTTAGTATTGTCTATAGTTGCTTTTGTGCTACAGTAGCAGAGTTGAGTAGTTGCAACATTGACCATATGGCCCTCAAAGCCTGAAATAATTCCTATCTGGCCTTTTAAAATTTTTTTATTTTTTATTTTTTTAATTTTTAATTATTTTTAAAATATTTTAGTTATTTGACAGAGAAAAACACAGGCAGGGAGGGAACACAAGCAGGGGGAGTGAGAGAGGGAGAAGCAGGCTTCCCGCCGAGCAGAAAGCCCAATGTGGGGCTTCATCGCAGGTCTCCAGGATCATGACCTGAGCCGAAGGCAGTCGCTTAACCAACTGAGCCACCCAGGTGCCCCTGTTTTTTATTTGACAGAGAGAAACGCAGCGAGAGAGGGAACACAAGCAGAGGGAGTGAGAGAAGGAGGAGCAGGGAGCCCTGCCGAGCAGGGAGCCCGATATGGGGCTTGATATGGGGCTTGATCATGAGACTCTGGGATCATGACCTGAGCCAAAGGCAGTTGCTTAACCAACTGAGCCACCCAGGCACCCCCTATCTGGCCTTTCTAAGAAAACATTTGCCAACCCTTGGATTAGGTCATTAATTAGGGACTTTTTTAAAAATAACACTTAAAAAAAATTTTATTTGACAGAGAAAGACACAGTGAGAGAGGGAACACAAGCAAGGGGGAGTGGGAGAGTGAGAAGCAGGCTTCCCACCGAGCAGGGAGCCTAATTCCTGGCTCAGTCCCAGGATGCCGAGATCATGACCTGAGCCAAAGGCAAACTCTTAACGACTGAGCCACCCAGGCACCCCGTGTGACCTGTTTTGTTTTGATATGTCAGCATGTAAGATCATTAACATGCCTTTAAGCACCACTATATATATGTCCTATAAATATTTGATATGTTGTGTTTTCCAATGAGTTGTTTAATGTCCACCTATTAGCTGTGTTTATGTTGATATCTGAGTTAATTCCACTGTGGACAGAGAATATAATCTGCAATACTTCATTATTTCTAAATCCCATGAGACTTGTTTTATGGCCCAGCATATGATATATCTTGACTGCCGTTTTCTTCTAGTCTGCACATTGTCTTTGCATCATGTGCATTCACTTAGACCTCTGCCCTTTTCTGCTTCCTTCCCCTTCCCCTTCCCCCCCCCCCCCCCCCCCCCCCCCCCCCCCCCCCGGCCCCCCATCCCACCCCAGCTCTCCCTGTGAGAACTGACACTCAGCTGAGTCTTTGGGAAGATTTAAGGTTTACTCTGTGCTGTGCTTTCCTTGCTTCTAGGGACACTGTTAATTTCTAGCTACTTTTCCAGTTTGGGGCTCTGAACTTGGACCCCACCGCAGACTTTCTTTGGCCCAAGCTGTGCATGTTTGTGCACTCATTTAAGAAAACGGAATGTTTTAACTTGGTATATTTTTGCTCCTTGTTGTGGCGACCTTTTACCAAATCTCCGTGTCCCTTTGTAGTGGAGCTGTCTGCCGGTGATTTAGACAGGTTATGTTCTGAATCTGGATTGAAATCCTAAGGTTCTCATGCTTCTAAGGTTTCCCATTTGATTTCCAGCTAACCTCCTGCCCCTTTAGCCAATAAGGGTGGGGAGATGCTTGCGCTGTTTTTTGTACTCTTAGCCATGTGGGCAGTACTCTGAGGCCAGGAAGCCGCACTTTAGCAATGCTTACTTGTTCTTACAGCTGCTGGTGTTGAGGTTAAACTCTCCTCCACTTTCTGTCTCCTTTGAGAAACTTTCCAGTGTAGTTCTAAACATTTAACCAAGTGCAGGGGATCACTTCACTCTTCTCATGTGACCAACAGCCTATTCCTGCACGAATGAATTTTTAAGTAAACTTTTATTGAATGAAAACACATACAGAAAAGTGCACATATCGTGATTATAGCTCAGTGAATTTTCTGGGAGTTAACACATATCTGTAACCAGTACTCAAATAAAAAGTAGAAAGCAGGAAATTCAGCCCTTCAGAAGTGCTCCCACCTTGATATTTTCCAGTGACTACTAACTTCAAATGCTATAATGTGTCCTTTTTGAATTTCATATAAATGGGATGTTCCATGTGAACCCCTTTATCTCTGCCTTCTTTTGCATGAAGTTACATTTGTGAAATTCAGCCATACTGTTCTGCGTAGATGGAATTTGTATATTTTCATCGCTCTATTGCATGGCAGTGTGTGAATATAACAATTTACTTCCTCTTCTTTCTGCTGTTGATGGTCAAGATTTGTGTCCAATTTGATGCTGTTACAAAGATTGCTGCCTTTATTTGCCTTTTGGTGTTCATAGGTCATAATTCTATTGCACATGATCCCAGGCATGGAATTGATAGGTCATGGGGTATTTGTATGTTCAGCTTTGAGAGGTACCGCTGAACAGTTTCCCAGAGTGCTTGTGCTCTGTATACTCTCATCAGTAATGGAAGGAATATTCTGCGTGATTGGTTTAAAATCTCATTGGCTGAAGGCAGATGCTTAACTGACTGAGCCCCCTAGGAGCCTCCAAACCTACACTTTCATAAGCATTTAAGTACAACCAACCATTTGGGTTGACATCTACTGCCGACCATTTGTTGTCTACTTTTGTTTTGGACAGAAGACTTATTAATGGATTCCCTAGGTCTGAGTCCATGGCTCTCAGAATCTCTCTAGATTACAGACTATTCTAAATTTAGTATACTATTTTGTTCTATTTTATTTAAAATTTAAACTTCCTATTTTAGTTCTGGTAGACAATAAAACAAATTTATATGTCTCCAAGTAGTGTGTGGTGCCGGGAGCCATCCTGAGCAATAGTTAGGGTCCAGAAGGTGGGGATGGCATCGGGGGATGGGGTCTCCAAATGAGGAGACTGGACTCCAAGAGTGGTGTGGGCATCTCCTGAAAACATTGTTTTTGGGGCTCTTTATTTATACCACGTTCTGGTAAAGTCTAATCTAAGGAACAATCCATTACAAAGACAGATCTTAACTTTACTGATGTACATCACGTGTTTTGCTCAGATGGTTTTTATCACTCGTCCTGTCAGGACTTCCTGCCTTCCTTAAATGCAGGGAGGTGAACGTGTGGTCATGCGGTTATGAGATTTCTTTTGTTTGAAGTAAGCTAGTTACAGTGCAGCTACCATGCTACTATGATTATTTTTCTCATTATCTCTATAATTATCATGCTTTAAAAGGGTAGGGTGAAACTTGAGGCTTGACTAAGCAAGCTAAAAGTAGGAGCAGAGAAAGGTTTAATAGAATTGTCGGTAGAAAGAGAAAAGTGTTTTTCAGGACTAATCAGGTGGGAAGGGAGAACAAAGAAAGCAAAGCTGCATGGCTTCGATGACTGCAACTCTGCCTAACCCCCTCACTTTGAGGGAGGGTCATGGTGTTCCTTGCCTTGCAGAGGGAACCCGTATGAATGACCATGCTTCTGGTGCACACATCGTAACACCCAGGAGTTTTGATACTTGTTTTATGTAGACTTTATGTAGACTTCCCCATGAGGAGTTTTTTTTCTTTTTACTCAACTGTCTTCATTGTCATAATTATTGCACGACTGTAAAATAATTTAGAGCGACAGCTAATTCTTTATGTTACGTACAGATGTGTCATGACACGTTCCTCTTCTAGTGGATAGGATTCTAAGGTGGCCCCAAGATTCCTGCCCCTTGGTACATATCCGCACCTTGTATGATTTCCTCACCTTGAGGGTGTGTGGCTCCGTGAATAGGATGGCAGATCAGTCCTGTGAGTAGGTTACTGGTCGGGTACTGTTAAATCAGAAGGGTGATTATTCCTGTGGGCCTGACCTCATCAAGTGAGCCCTTGAAGGGGCCAGAGGTTTTCCTGAGCTCAGGGATACTGGATGTGTGGGAGGCAGCGCGGAGGGGGCCAGCAGGCTTAGAAGAGAAAACCTACCTTCTTGATCGGCACAGCTGCCTGATGCCTAGGGAAACCAGTAAATGGGCATTATTTTAAGTTGCTAAGTCTATGGAAAGTTGTTCAGCAGTGGTAGAACTCCAAGAGGTCTGGCTCTTAAAAAGAAAACTAAATCATAAGGTGGAAAGCAGTTTTATACAAAAACAAGGTAGGATTCTACTGCCACTCCCTCAGAATCACATGTTCTAGCCAGAAGGTCACTGGGATTTGTGTCTCCCTTAGAGATACACTTTGCCCTGTTGTCCTGAAGTCAGCGCTAACCCCCCAGTCACGAAAGCTACCATTTTTAATGTACGACAGACAGACTTTCCTAGCACACAAATTCAAACTTTCCTTACCAAAACTGAGGGCAAATTGGATGCTTCAGACGGGCCTTTGCTTATTCCGTGGCTTCTCCCAGCCTTTGGAGCCCACTTCCCAAGGCGTGTCGTCCTTCACGTTAATTAGTTTCCCTGTGAAGGAGAAATGGCCCGCCTCATAGCGTCACCGTTAAACCAGTTCCAAGAATGAGGTTTAAGAGCATAAGTGGGATGACAGAGAAGGCCCTCCAGGGGACACTGGCAAAGTAACATAGTGCTTGTTTGCGTAAACCCTGGTAGATTTATTTTTTAAATGCATCTAGCCATTTTTCTGTCAGCCTATATAGTGCTTAAAGTCTGTGATCGTGCTTATGACCAAAAAAAAAAAAAAAAAAAAAAAAGAAAAGAAGAAAAAGCAGAGTTAATGCTGTGGTAATGCCCTACAAATACAAGGCGAAGTGCAAATACATCACTCTATTCTGAGGTTGAGTTTTTATACATTTCTGTTTAGTTACTTTGAAACCCAACTCTGAAACTTTTTTCCTCCATAAAACATGAATGTAGAAAGAGATCAAAGTAAAAACACCAGTGGAAATGAGGTCCATTTCAAGCACTGGTGAGGAATTCTAAGCCCAATGGGGACCGTAGGATGTTTTGTTTCTTTTAATTGGCTAGGCAGTATTTTGTGAATTGAATTAGTTGACTGCCCCCACTCCCCTTTCATGAAAAACATGATTCTCAGCTTCCTCTGAAAATCTGGAAAATCTGATGACACCAGGCCATGGTTTGTGGCCGCTGAGTGTATCTCAGTCCTGGCCAGCTGCCTCCTGTCCCCAGCACTTCTACAGGCCCCCTGTGATGCCCGTAGCTTTCCTCTGTCCTCCGTCTGCTCTGTTGACATGTGAGAACATGACTTCCAGTTCAGGTGTTTTTAGGAGCTGGTAAGCCAGTCTTGTCTGTGGATACAAAGGGCAAATCGAGGAAAACCAGCGCTCTGTGGGACCTCTGTGTTTCTTCTCCCTGATCTCCATTATTCTTTCCTTCTTCCTCGGTTCTTAAAAATCATCAGCACAGCACTCAGTACCTCTAGTCGACACTCATTACCCATGGAGTCTGTGTCTGCGGATTTGTGTGCTTGTTAAAATTTGGTTTAAATACCCAAATCAGTACTTGCGTGGCCTTCAAGGCCGTTGTGGCCGTGTGCAAAGCGGGGATCAGTTTGAGTTGCCTGAGGTGCATGTCCCCAGGTGGCCTTGAACAGGGCTCGCTGGGCCTTCTCATTTCGGCTCTCACGATAAACAACTGTCCTTTTGTTGTCTCTTTGGTGCATTGTTGTGCTCTTTGTTGGCAATTGTGTCATTTCAAATGGCCCCCAAGCGTAGCCCACTACAGTGTTGCCCAGTGCTCCTGGACGCGGAAACACTACGATGTGCCCTAGGGAGAAAACACGTGCACTAGACAAGCTTCCTTCAGCTGTGAGTTCTAGTGCTGTGGGCCTTGGGTTCAGTATTTTTTTTTTTTTAAGATTTTATTTATTTATTTGACAGAGATCACAAGTAGGCAGAGAGAGAGAGGAGGAAGCAGGCTCCCTGATGTGGGCCTTGATCCCAGGACCCTGAGATCATGACCTGAGCCGAAGGCAGAGGCTTAACGCACTGAGCCACCCAGGCGCCCTGAGTTCAGTATTAGTACTCGTTTCACCTCAGGAGCAATGGCCCAGTATTTGCTTCAGCCATACAGAACACAGCGCTGGTGAGGGGGGAGAATCAGCTACGTTGCGGGGGTTGAGAGCAGCGTCTCAGTCACTCAGACCACATGTTTCGATGTCATTCTTGACTCCTGTATGTCTCCTGCACACTCTAATCTAATTGTGATGGAATTCTCTTGGCTCTGCCTTTAAAATGTATTATGCCCAGAATCCAACCACTTCTCACCATCCCCATGGCCCCACCTGTTCCCTCACCTGGATTATTGCAGCAGCCTCTTGACTGGCCCCCCTTGCTTCTGCTCCGAGGCCTGTGTCTGCGTGAAACACAGCAACCTTCCTCTTCAAAGGTCGTATGGTTCCTCTGCTCAAAATTCTCACTCAGAGTTAAAAATCAAAATCCTTACTGTTTTCTACAGGAATGTAGGCAAGCTTACTGCAGCCTTCATCGTCATTTCCTGCTTCTCTCCCTCTCTGCTCCAGCCACTGGAACCCTCACTGTTCCTCCAGTGCACCCCCAGTAAGACTGAGTGATGGACAAATTTCCCCCAGCTGAACTTCGTCAAATATCTGTCTCAGAGAAGTGTGTGCTGTTTGAGAAGAGAGAATTTATCTGTTTCATGAGCACGGTCCATCCAAGTGCCTTCTGCAGCGTGTGGGGAGGGCAGCATGAATACATGACTCCACTTACCGTTCCTGAGTGGCATTTCCAGAAAGCAGGACGACGTGCTTTGAAGGCATCGAATCATCACCTTCATATCTGGTGCCCATAGGAGGCTGCAGTGTTTTAAGTGAGGCAGGCATTTCTTGTTCATCCCCAAGTTTCTCCACTTTCATTCAGCCCTCACGACACGTTACACGCTAAATGGGGTAGTTGATGTAGATGACTTCATTTAGTCGTAATCCCAGGGTTGTGGGTATGAACTGTTCTTATCCTTTTTTCACATATGATGGAATGAGGCTTAGGGCCTGACCACATTCTCAGAACCCTGGTGTGCCCCTTCCATTCTTTGGGCTTAGAGCCATGCTCTGCTCTGATGAAAGTGTTATGATTTATTTTGATGTGACTGAAGCATAGATGATAAAATAATAGGATAAAAATATTACAGAATATATTATGATTTTTGCTTGCTCATCAGTGTGCCACATAATTAATATATGTCCTTTCTAAGACGCTTCATACTTGTAAATTACTTCACATAGAGTTAATTCAGTATGATCACTGTTGTCATTTCTGTAAACATTAGGCAACATCTCCATGGTTGAGAAATGAATTCTACATTATGCCCTTGTTTCTTCTAAGAAACTCACATTTCACATGTAGTGTGTTTTCCAGAAATGTAAACAAAATGGATTTCCTCTTTTTATTTCTCAGGTAAGTAGACTTTAAAAAAAAAAAAAAGATTTTATTTATCTATCTGACAGAGAGAAATACAGTGAGAGAGGGAACACAAGCAAGGGGAGTGAGAGAGGGAGAAGCAGGCTTCCCGCTGAGCAGGGAGCCCGATGTGGGACTCGATCCTGGGTCTCCTGGATCATGACCTGAGCTGCTTAACCAACTGAGCCACTTAGGTGCCCTGTAAGTAGACATTTTAACTTAGTAAAAGAAGGTTATTGGGCTCCTGGGTGGCTCAGTCGGTTAAGCATCTGTCTTTGGCGCAGGGCATGATCTCAGGGAACCAGGATCAAGCCCCCCCTCCCTGCTCAGTGGGGAGTCTGCTTCTCCCTCTCCCTCTGGCCCTCCCCATCATTTATGCTCTCTCTAGCGTTCTCTCTCAAATTAAGAAATAAAATCTTTAAAAAACAGTATAATTGAAAGCCTGAGAGCACAGTTATTTGATTGGGTTGATTCAGTAGGAGAGTGAAAACCCTTCTCAAGCATTCTTATTTTACCCATTCATTACAGGGAATGTCCTCTAAGATTTCATTTGTTCCCCTTTCTCTGTTCTTCCCTCTACTTCTTTGGATCATAACATCAGGACTTGTTTTAGATAAGAACCTTATCCAGAATGAATTTACACTTGTTAAAAGCTAAGTAATTTTAGCGGGAGTTTATCTTCAAATAGAAATGTGCTGCCATGTGCCCTCAAATAGGACAGTTTCCATAACTTTGTAGCATAGGAAACTATCCCCAAAACCTAGTAGCTTAACACAACAGCATTTGTTATCCTCATGATTCTGTACATAGACTGGGCTCCACAAAGTGGTTTTTCTGTTTCATGTGATATTGGCTGGGGCTGCAGACTGCCGTCACCTTGGATCTTGACTGTGCTGTACTATCCAAGATGGCTTCCAGAGACGGCGACCAGTCGGTGCTGCTGACCAGGAGCTCAGCTGGGCAGTCTGTCAGAGTACCGTCAGCCTCTTCCAGAAGGCCTTTTCATGTAGCTTGGGCTTCTAATAGCATGGTGGCTGGATTCCAAGGCACCAGAAGCTCATGGCCTGCGCTTTGAACTGCCAGAGCATCGTTTTATTATTATTGATTAGTTAACATTATATTTTAGAACAGTTTTAGGTTCACAGCAAAATTGAATGGAAAGTATAGAATTCCCACAAAGCCTTCCCCTCTTCCCTCTTACAACTTCCCCCACTATTGACAATTCCCACCAGCGCCGTACATTTGTTATAGTAGGTGAGCCTACACTGACAAATCATCACCCAAAGTCTGTAGTTTACTTTAGGGTTTTCCCTTCTTATTGTGCATTCCATGGGTTTTAGAAAATAGCAACATTTTGGGGCCATTCTTTTGACCAAAGCTAGTTCCGAGACCAGACAGAAATTAAGGCAAAGAAAATAAGCTGCACCTGTTGGTGTATGGAGCAGATGCACATCCAGGAAGCGAGGTATCCTGGGACTGTCTTTGGAGCCTAGCTCCCGTAAAGACTGACTCTAAGTGCGATCTGTGTCCTAGAAGTTGTCAGCATTTCTCAAACATACGTGTATACATGGATTGCCTAAGGATCTTGCTAAAATCCCAATCTGTTTAGTAGAGATGGTTTAGTAGAGATTTAGTAGAGAGTAGTAGAGGGCCTACTAAGATGGGCCCGAGATTCCATATCTGTAAAACCCCCCGAGCGATGCCAATGCTGCTAGCCCAGGGAGCACATTTTGAGTGCGGAGCTAACTGCAGCATTGTCAGCCTTCCTGGTTGCATGACGAGCCCAATTCTCCCCTGACTTCACAGTTCTGTTCCCCTGTTTTGTCAGCCTTTGAAACCTGTATGTAATAGAGATGAGCACGAACATTAAATCCAAATTTAAGGTCATCCTCCACAGGAGATTTTGCTGATCACCCAGTTCTTCACTGTCTTATTTCAATGTAACCTACTTACTGATTGCAATACCCATTTGGCACATAACTATAAAGCCCTTACATTTTCATTTTTTTCCCCTCCATTATGCCTCTAACTGATACGCTTTTGGTGGACAGGGACAGTGATGCACTTAGTTAGATTATAGTCCCACAAGATTCAGTCCAGCAACCTCAATAAATATCATGCCTACCATAGTGAGGATGCTTAGTATGTTACAGATCTTGGTAGGTAGTTTTTGGTTGTGGTTTTTGCTTTTTGCATGACAACCATTGGTAATAGACCATTATTATTTTCAAATCACAGGGAAGCCAAACCCTAGAGAAGTTAGCCCCTAGTAATAAGAAGAGCCAGAATAGAAAGCCAGTTATGTCGGACTCATTGACCGGTATCCTCAACTACCGTGCTTTTTAGCTTTTCAACATTTCTGTAGTGACTTTATTGACTCACCAATTGACTTTTGGTTTTTTATTTAGGAGGTGTTTTAAATTCCAAGAGTAAATTTCAAGAGTAATTAGATTCATGTAGAGGTAATTAGGTACCTGTAGAGTAATACCTAGCCTCTGGGAATGGTTCATCCACCCATTGCCATCCCTTCAACTAGTGAGAGTGTTCTTACTTTATTTTATTTTATTTTAAAAAGATTTTATTTATTTATTTGACCAGGTATGACCAGAGAAATATACCTGGAGAGGGAACACAAGCAGGGGGAGTGGGAGAGGGAGAAGCAGGCTTCCCGCCGAGCAGGGAGCCTGATGTGGGGCTCGATCCCGGGTCTCCGGGATCATGACCTGAGCCGAAGGCAGTCGCTCAAACCAACTGAGCCACCCAGTTGCCACTGAGAGTGTTCTTACTTTAAAGGATCTCATGGTTTTATGACTCAGTAGTGAAAACTGAAGGGAAATAATGTGTCCTTCATTTCTCATATGCCCAAATTGACATTATGGAAATAATACTAGCTTAACTAGAGTGGTAACATCATAAAAAGGAATCCAAATCCACGTGAAATGCTCTTTGGTTTTCTCACGACAGTTGTTTCCTGATAATGTGTATTTTCTCTGCTGCCTTCTTCACCAATTAGTGTCAGTTTCTTGGTGAAAATATTCCCCGGTTAGCCTCTCAAAAAAAGCAAAGAATACCATAACAAGACAAGTAGACTCTGCTTGAAGATACATTTCATATAAAATAAATGCTTTTGCCTATAAAAAAACAATTTTAGCAGGGCTGTTTCCTGGAAGGAAAGGGAGAATTCTTTTCTAAACAAGGAAGAAAAATAGCTCCAATTTTCAACACTTTGTTTGATGGATTATTGCTTCTCTTGTTATCTATTCGGTCAGTGTCTGCACGCTCTCGTGACTGTCCTTGCAATGAAGAAAGGAAGAATGGCCAGCATTAAAACTTAAAATGAAAATCTATTCCATTTAAACTTAGATGCTCTATCAAATTATTTTCCATGCATGCATTTTCACTCTTAGGACAAAAACACTTATACCCTGAAGAACAGTTCCTGAACGAGAACGATGATAGGCACTTGCACTTACGAGTGATTGGCTTTGATGTACTATGAAAGGTTTTTATATACTAGTATGACTAATGATATCTAAAGCCTGTTTATTGCTAGATTGCAGATTTTCTGCTCAGTGGTGCTGCCCACAGAGTTATTGAGTGTTTTATCCCCACCACCTGCTGCATTTCTGTGCCATAGCTAAATGTCGTCCAAAATCTTATTTTATTTTAAAGACCAGTTCTATAAGGCTCCAGTGAACACATGACAGAATCAATAGGAAGCTAATCATCAGTAATGAGAGAGATTTCCTGCCTTAGAGAATAAAGAACTGGAACATCAATTGCTTTTAAGGAGCCTTTCCAACAACCTGCATCTAAGACTTTAGGCGAAAGCAGAGTGGGGAAGGACAGCTTATCATGATGGGCATCTTCGCCTCTTCCGTGGAAGGACGAAAGCTCTTCCCCATGAGCACTACAGGAATGGGGATATTTGGAAGCCACTTTAGTTTCCAGTGGACATCAGAGGCCTCAAGACTTTCCCACTTAACTGCACAAGAAAACCTTAAGTGGCCAGAGTTTTTCTTACATGATGACAAAAGTCGTGGGGAGAGGCACGGGTGGAAACAATCCTTGGGTAACAGTAGCTTTCACAGAAGGGCGATCTTTAGAAAACTTCCTCATTCTCTGCTATCTTGTTTGGACCCAAACGTTATTGGATTATTTTTAGAACCACTCCATAATTCTACATTTTCTGCCTTTCTAAAACGAACGTGCGTCCTTGTCTTTTAAAGTCTCAAGTGTTTATGCAGGCTGCTATCGAATTCTCTTCCCTGCCCATACTTGAGATTAACTCACAGTAATTTCACAAAGATGAAAAAACAAGTGTCCAGAGAATAGTATCATCTCTACCCAGACACACCTTGTCTGCACTTGTATTTCTGAAAAGAGGTGGGATGGATACCTCACTGTAATCAGACGTCCTGGGGAAGTAGACGTTTGAACTTTTTTTCTGTTATTACTCAGTCTTCACGTTCTGTCTTAGTGAGCCTGACTCACATTTTTTTTAGCCTCAAATCGTAGTGCTTCTTTTTTGCCTTTTTAACCTTCCTGGCTGCTGGCTTTAGAGAAGCGTGGCTCCTTTGTGACAGGGCCGTAAGCATCTGTGAGTATTTGCGTGGCTTCGTTTGAGAGGAAGCTGAAGATGTGTGCTAGCTCTGGCTCACACAAGCACTGTAATTATAAAAGCGCTGAATCTCCAGGAACATGTGGCTGCCGACCCCTTACACAAGTCGAGAGAAAACAGGCCTCCTGAGTGAGAATAGACTGCTTCATGCGCTCAGTCTGTCTGGTTGCTGTACCATGGGCTGGTGTCTCTTTAGCAAGCGGAGAGTCAGAGCAAGGGGTGCTGGGTTGTTTCTCTGCAGGGACAGATACTAAATAGGCTTCATGGGCCATATGGCCTCTGCCCTTTCTGTTAAATAATGACTTTTTACTCTTAAAGTTATGTTTTTATTATGAAAACAAAAAAGCAATGCAGAAAAGTACACATTTCTAAGAAATCCACTCCAAAGCCCACCACCCAGAATCATTCTGGTCAACATTTGCTGATTATAAGCATCTGTCTTCAGGAACATTGAGATTCGTAAATTGTCACTAAATGATAGATAGCTAGGGGAAAGTACATTTAAAACTTCACACATGCTACTTTTAATAACAAGGATTATATTGGGTGCCCGAATGCCTCAGTCAGTCAGGGGTCTGCCTTCAGCTCAGGTCAGGATCCCAGGGTCCTGACATGGAATTCCACTTCAGATTCCCTGCTCAGCAGAAAGCCTGCTTCTTTCTCTCCCTCTGCTGTTCCCCCTGTGTGTGCTCACTCTCTCTCTCTCTCAAATAAACAAAATCTTTAAAAAATTAAAAACAAGGATTATATTGTTTTACCTAAATTTAACTAAAAGGAGGTAATGGAAGTTAAAATGAAGAAATAATTAAATGCTATATGAATTTTTTTTTTCAAAAGTTGTCATTTCCATATACCCAATTCACAAATTATAATGAAGGAACATAAAACATAAAAGGTTTTTTTTTAATGCTGTTTTTATGTGCTTCAGCTGTAGTCATTTTCTCTTCTCTTCTGGTTAAAAGGGGTATTTATTACAATACAACTTCCTCTTTGTACCTTTCCTAATAACCCTTGACTTTTTGTTGTATTATTTTAACATTTTTTAAAAAAGATTTTATTTATTTATTTGACAGAGAGAAACACAGCCAGAGAGGGAACACAAGCAGGGGGACTGAAAGAGGGAGAAGCAGGCCTCCCACGGAGCAGGGAGCCCGATGTGGGGCTCGATCCCAGGTCTCCAGGATCATGACCTGAGCCGAAAGCAGTCGCTTAACCAACTGAGCCACCCAGGCGCCCCAACATTTTTTATATATAACCATCATTTCATTCCTGGATCTAAAATTATTTAATTCTTAACCTCAGTTGTTTTCTTGTTTATTTGTTTGTTTGTTTGTTTTTACCATCTTTTCTCCATCCCTGAGTTATTTATTTTGATTTGTCTTTTATTGCCTGGAATTTTGTTATCCAGGAATGTTGGGAAGACCAGCACATGGGTGTTATATTCTTTCAGCTTTTTTTATGTTGCAGAAGGTCTTTATATTGCTTTTACAGTTGAAGCACAGTTTGGCTGGGCACACCATTTGGGGAGGACACTTTCTCACTATCCAGATTTTGTAGCCATTGCCCTGTGATCATCCTAAACTCCATGTTGCTGTCCAGAAGTCTAAGATCAAATTGAGTCTTTCCCCTTTCACATAACTCCACTTTTTTTTTTTCTGCCTGCATTTCCACATGAGTCTTTGTATTTGAAGTTGATGAATTTTGCCATGTCTTCATGTTGATAATTCCACAGCAAATTTCTTGGGAGACAGTGTCCTCTTTATCAACAGGTTCAAGTGTTTATTCCAGAATAAAATATCTTTTCTGATTGCCCTCATTTGGTTTTTCAGTGCATTTCTGTCTTCTCTTCTCTTCTGCAGAAATATCAGTTATTCTACACTGGACTCCCTTTGCGTTGTGTTCATCCAGCTGTCTTCATAATTATTTTTATATCATTGTACTCTTCCTTTTTACTATATTTCTTGACTCAACTTTAGAGCTTGTGCTTTCTGAATTTACTCTCCATTATAGTCACTCTAATAGTTGTTTTTCCTTACATTGTGTGTTTGTTCCATTTCTTTCCTAAGCTTCACTTAGGAAATCTCCTTGTGTTGTCTCATAATTTAAAGAATAATCTTGTTTCTGTTCTCTGTAATTTATTTGAGACTCTGGAGAACTCTTTGGTTAAAATGTGTGCTTTTCTCTTTTTTTTTGGTTAAATTTTTTGGTCGTACACATACTTTTCTTTTTTGTCATGTCCCATCCACCGTATGTACACAGAAGAGCCATGCACAGCCCTTTCCCACTGTTGGATCTTACTGTTTGCGTGGAAACTGTGAGGAGGCACCAAGGGTGGGGAGGAACACAGGGAGTACTGCAGAAGCTGTGAACAGCCTCCCCCATGTTTGTGTGGTCTCCAGCAAGCTCTCTCCAAAGTGGTCACTTCTGTGCCCCCTCAATGTGTTCCCCTTTTCAAAAACCAGGTTTCTTGGGTTCCCAACAAAGCGCTCAGAAGGGGAGTTGTGTTGTCATGGGCTACTTGTTATCTCCTTCCCTTCCCTAGGAGCATCATCTCCCACAGGCTTCCTGGGGAGAAGGGTGCACTGCACACTGTGGAGATTGTGTGCCCATGGGGGATGGGCTAGGTTAGGGTTGCGCGTTGGGGAGGGCACTTGTGATGAGCACTGGGTGCTGTATGGAAGTAATGGATCACTCAGTTCTACTCCTGAAGCCAATATTACCCTACACATTAACTAGAATTTAAATGAAAACTTAAAACAGTTGGGGTGCCTGGGTGGCTCAGTCGTTAAGTCTTCAGCTCAGTCATGATCCCAGGGTCCTGAGATCAAGCCCCACATTGCGCTCCCTGCTCAGCAGGAAGCCTGCTTCTCCCTTGTCCACTCCCCTTTCTGTGTTTTCTCTCTAGCTCTCTCTCTCTCTCAAATAAATAAATAAAATCTTTTTTTTTTAAATTAAAACAAAACAAACTAAAAGAAAAAACTTGCCTGTAGAGATGGCACCTCCTCTGTCCCTCTCACTCTGTCTACTGAGTTAGTTTTCTAGACCAGGATTTCTCCACCTTGGCACTTGAACATTTAAGGCCAGTCGCTCTTTGTTGAGCGGAGGTGTCCTGGGCATTGTAGGGTGTTTACCATCACCCCAGGCCTCAAGCCACTAACTGGGTGCTGATAGCACCTTCCCAGTTGATGACAGCTCAAGAATGTCTCCAATTATTGTTATAGGTATCCCCTGGGCAGAGAGAATCACCGCTTGAAGGAACATTTCCTTCTCTACCTCCGTCCTCACACTTGGATCTCAGGCCTCTCCTCAAAGACCTTTGGGGTCGAATATTAAGGCTGCTGACGGTTTACTGGAGGGAACCCATACCCTCTCAGAGGTCCAGTGTCAAACTCTACCTCTACCCACACTTTACAGTACTTGTCAAGTTTGCTCTGTCATTTGTGGTTCTTCCTAGTTGCATTGCTGAATATTTCAATTTACTGATTCGTTAGATTGTGTTATTTTGGCTAGGATTCCCGGGTGGGGGATATATGGAAAAGGTCTTCCTGGACCTTTTCAATCTAGAATGCTCTCTCTTCTTTCAAAACACAATCTCGAACTGCTTCCCTTAGTTTCTCTTGTTTGGAGGCACCAGAATAGGGTATTTGGTTTCAAATTGTGATTTTTGCTACTCTGCAGTGTGACCAGCAAATGAGAATGAATGAGTTCAAAATGCTTCTGATAGATTGTATTTTAAAACATTGCTTATATATTAAAAAAAAAAAAAGACATTGGTTATCTGTCTCGATAAAAATGCAGTGGTAATAGAACCAAAACATGTAATTACCCCATTGTTGTAAAGTACAACATAGTTTTTATAAAGTTTGCAAACCTCTTATGTCGACCCTAATAACCCTGACTGCTGCAGAGGTTCATGGCTCTATCACAGGGTCACACTGATGGCAGACCTGAGTCTAAGTGACAGAGTGTGACATTCTGTAGATAGAAGATTTGTCCTTCCATTTGAGATGCCATTTTACTATCTACCGAAAGCAGCGTTCATCAAGAAGCATCCGTATGATTTTGTTTTATTTTTTAAACATTTTATTTATTTGAGAGAGAGAGTGAGCATGAACTGGGGAAGTGACGGGCAGAAGGGGATAGAGAAGACTCCCTGCTGAGCAGGGACTACGATGCGGGACTTGATCCCAGGACCCTGACCTGAGCTGAAGGCAGACGCTTAAGCAGCTGAGCCACCAGGCGCCCCATGATTTTAGATTCTTCCAGGAATAGCCTTTGTTCTCAGGGGTCTTAGCAGGGTGTCATAGCCTATAGATCTACTGTAAAGGATCATAATTTTCACTTCTTTGGAGCTAAGACGAATTTTAAATATGGAAAAATGATTCCCATACTTTGCCTAAATCTCTGACTGTATTTTAGCCCTAAATGTTATAATGATGTGTGCTCTTATTTTTGACTGTGCAAACTTTTCATCCTGTTTGCATAAAAAGTCTAAATTACATATTCCATGGGTACCTGTGATGTCACATGATTGACTATGTGTCGTTGCTTTGATGAAGAGTACGTTAATTTCAGTTTGTTTGGAAATTGTGGGCAGGTACAATGAATATCACCACTCTACAGTTGGGTCAAGGAGCTAGAATTCAGAATAATGTGATGTCATTCCATTGGCTTGAATCACTTTCTGTGTGTGTGGACAGAGCCCTGTTAAAAAGATTCAGAGTGACCAATTCACAAATGAAGAGCTGATTATTTTGCATTTTGGTAGATCTTACATGTGCTGTTGGGCATTGAATAACTTCCAAAGATAAATTTAGCTTGGTACTTTTACTTCTATTCTTTAACAATTAAATTAGTACTTGATAGGCTTCATCCCCCTCATGACACAGAAATATGATGAAAGTGTAAGCAAATGTGAGTGCAATTTTTTGTGCCAGTAATGTTTCTTAACATAATAAAATAAAATAACATAATAAGAAACGTTTCTTAACACGTTTAAATAATTTCATAATTCTGATTTTGTAGGTAACAAATTAAATTTGTGTATCAAATAATAATACAAATCCAAGTTTGTGGTTTACAGCTGGATACTTTTTAGCATTTCTAATGTCTGTTGTTATTGTTCTTTCAAAGTTTTATTTAAATTCTAATTAGGTAACATATAGTATAATCCTGATTTCAGGAGTAGAATTTAGTGATTCCACACTTAATCTAATGTCTTCTTAATAACTTTATGAAAAACCATTTAAAGAACAGCTCAGATTTCACATCAAGCCTTCCTTGATCAGTCGAGGTGTAAAACATTTTTATTTATCATCAAATTGTATGTTTTCTATCTCTGCCTGGCTGATAAACTCTTGGAGAGCACAAACATACATCAGTATAAATGGGTTTGTAAGTGTGTGTGTGTGTGTGTGTGTGTGTGTGTGTCCCCTCACGTATTTTAATGTAGTGTCTAGTATGTAGTAATTGAATAAATGTGATATGAATGAATGAAAGAATAAATAATGAGCTGTTAAGTGCCAATTTGTCACCCACAAACATGCATAGCTGCTGAGGCAGCTGAATTTTATTTTATTTTTAAAAGGCACAGAATTCTATTGATTGATTGATTAAAGATTTTATTTATTTATTTGAGAGAGAGAGTGAGAGAGAACATGAGAGGGGAGAAGGTCAGAGGGAGAAGCAGACTCCTCGCGGAGCAGGGAGCCCGATGCAGAACTCGATCCCAGGTCTCCGGGATCATGACCTGAGCCGAAGGCAGTGGCTTAACCGACTGAGCCTCCCAGGTGCACCTTTATTTTCTTTTTTAAGATTTATTTTTTTATTTAACAGAGAGAGAAAGTATGAGTAGGGGGAGGAACAGGAGGAGAGGGAGACAGCAGACTGGCACTGAGCAGGGAGCCCCGAGTGGGCTCAATTTTAGGACCCTGAGATTGTGACCTGAGCTGAAATCAGAAATCGGACATTTTTTTTCTTTTTTTTTTTTTTAAAGATTTTATTTATTTATTTGACAGAGAGAAACACAGCGGGAGAGGGAACACAAGCAGGGGGAGTGAGAGAGGGAGAAGCAGGCTTCCTGCCGAGCAGGAAGCCCGATGTGGGGGGTCTCCGGGATCATGACCTGAGCCGAAGGCAGTCGCTTAACCAACTGAGCCACCCTAGGGGCCCCAGGAATTGGACATTTAAGCAACTGAGCCACCCAGGTGCCCTGAGGCACTGAATTTTAATAGGGCTGAGTCTACCAAAGGCACAGAAAATCACACATTACACAAATAATCATAGGAGTGCTGCGTTCAGTCCGAGAGGAACAAATTGGTTGACTTCAGTTAACGGGAAGTCAGATGAGACAAGTAAATCAGGTAGAAGTTGAACTGAAACAGGTAGTGAATTTCGGCATTCATTCAAGAAACCTTAGAATAAGTAAATACTTTAAAATTGTTCTCTATTTAAGTGCCTGGGTGGCTCAGTCAGTTATGTGTCTGCCTTTGGCTCAGGTCATAATCCCAGGGTCCTGGGATCCAGCCCTGCATCAGGCTCCCTGCTCAGTGGAGTCTGCTTCTCCTTCTCCCTCTGCTGCTCCCCACTTGTGCGCGCTCGCTCGCTCTCTCTCTCTCTCTCTCTCTCCCCTCCTCCCTGTTTCTCTCTCTCTCTTTCTAATAAATAGAATCCTTTTGAAAAAATAAAATTTACCCCTATTTAGAGGTTAATTACAGTATAAAAATATATTGTTTCTAGACCTAGGGGATGATTCTTAATCTTCTTGATGTTTACATATTATAGCCAAACTAACTTTAAAATGACATGTATGCGTGGTTCCGTCTTCACACGAGCCTATAAAATACACCACATTCAATATACCAATAAGGTCTGAAGCCTGTTGCTCTGTGTGTGAATTTTATTTGTGTTTTGGGTATATATGCATAAGAACAAACATTGAGCGAGTGTGCACTCAAGAATGTGCATGAGTGGGCATGTGTGTAAGAACCTAAGAGACTGTTTCAGTGTCTTTTGCATTCAGCCACAGCTATCTGGGATCTGGTCAGTTTAGCCACACGGAGAAAACTCCCAGGCTGGCAAGGGGGACTCGTGAGAGGTGGGCTCTTATAATCAGCCCCCATTGAGATGGGCTGGGGAACATGTAGGTCTTTGATTGAGAAGCTGGGAGGCTTCTAGGACTTGACACACAGAAGTGAGGAGGCCATAGGTGCAGGAGACAGATGAAGGGCAACCTGCAGACCGTGAAAGCAAGGTGTCGCCTGTGACTCTGGTCCAATCCGTATTTGCTTGGGTGTTGGTTTGTTTAGTGACAGGAAGGGCAGAGAGTGGAAATGGGCAGTATTTCATGGTTGAATGAGGATTCCGTGGCATACCTCCCTCAGTTGGCCAGTCTCTTCAGTTAAGCTGTGTTCTTTTCTTGGTTTTGTTTCTTTGTTTTATTTTAACTGTCTAAACTGCTTGTAAGATATTCCCCAGTATTCTGTTCTGTGTACCCTCAGCATTTTTCCATAAATTAACCAGTGTGTTGTAGCCAGCTCTTTATTGGTTCAATTCTTTTGGTGAACTCTGAGCTTTTGGGGGAGGTTGGATATATTTTCTTTGTGCATTTCCAGAATGCCTGGCATCAGACCTCAGATCCTTTGCTACATCTCTCCTGGAGAAGTGAGGTCTTTGACCAATAAAATACAGCAGAAGTGGCCCTGTGCCACTTTCCATGTTCGGACCTCGAGAGACCGGCAGCCTCTACTGCTATCACCT
Organism: Spilogale gracilis; assembly: GCA_004023965.1. Taxonomy (NCBI): domain Eukaryota; kingdom Metazoa; phylum Chordata; class Mammalia; order Carnivora; family Mephitidae; genus Spilogale; species Spilogale gracilis. Next base: position 785 of record PITA01014933.1, on the reverse strand, counting down.
AAAATACTTGTTTTGGGAGCCTAGCCTCCATGTTCTGAGAAAGGCCAGGCAGCTCCCTGGAAAGGCCCATGTGGAGATGAGCTGAGGCTCCCAGCTGTGTTCCCACTGAACGCACAGCAGCGGCTTATCCCAGGGAGCGTATCCTCCACTCTCTGCTAGGAATACTGGGAAGGGAGAGATGCATCCTCACCACCTAACTGGACCCCAAAAATGAGTGTGGTTGTTTCAAGCCGCTTGATGTATGAGGATGGTTGTACACAGTCACAAAATACGGTAACTTTTCAGTCAATATCAACTAGGCGAGTGACTAGGGAAGTTGGCATTGTTGAAAGTCTGGAATCAGGACAGCAGTGTGAGTTCGAATTACTTGAAGCATTTAAACAAACACTTAGACAGTGGAGGGACGATGCTAAAACGACCTTACCCAAAGGAAAAGACGGAGGCAACAGAGAGACACTGGTAAAATGTAAAACAAGAAAAAGGAAAGGAAAAGGCTGACAAGAGCCAGACGTACTAATAACACAGTTAACAGGCGAAGAGTTCTGTAATAGCCGGAAACGGAGCCTTCGCAAACTCATCTCATGTTCCTACATCTGACTCTTTAACAACAGGTCTGAACTCGGCGGGCCCACTTATACATGGATTGTTTCGGTAAAGACAAGACAGGAATGTAAATGCATTCTCGCTTCCTTATCGTTTTCTTCATCACATTTTCTTTCCTCTAGCTTACTTTGTTGTAATAATATACTATATAATACATATATCCTACAAAATGCATGTTACTT
>PITA01014932.1:36780-51865 GCA_004023965.1 Spilogale gracilis | reverse complement strand
TTTTTTTTTTTTGTCCTTTGAAAACGAAAAGAAAAATAAACTGGGCAGAGTCTTTACGGTGTGAAGTGAGCTGGGGCTTAAGATTTCCTCAGGCCTAAGAACAGTTGAGTCATTACCATTGCATAGATTCAAAGTCAACTTCAGGGTAGTTGAGTTCAGAGATCACAGAATATTTGAGAAAATATCTAAAGAAAATTTCACTGTGACCTAGTCTGAACCAAGGTAATAGCTTGCTTCAGAAAGGCAAAAATAAGTAAATAATGTGGCTTTAGAAGGATGTAGGAGTAGAGGCTGCTGTATGGAGAAAGGAGAAAGCTGTGTGAGGTGCTTTTATGTGGCTCAGAAGGAAGGGCTCCTCCCTGAGCTTCACTGTGTGCTGTCCCCAGGAGAGTTCCTGAAACAGTCTCCGGGGTGAAGAGTGTGAATCTCTCTGGGTCTGGGAACCAGGACTTGGGACCACCATGCTGGGAGATTTGGGTTTGGGGAAGGGTGAGAAAGGGGCGGTTTGTGATACTGATTAGCACTCCAAGTCAAATGGGCTCCTCTAAAGCTTGCTTCAGTAAGGATCCTCAGTGCATGGTGGTCATAGCAGGCAGGGGTGTGGGTGGACTGGCTGTGCTTATGTCCTGTTTCGCCAACTTGAAGCACTAGAATCTTGGTGGCAGTAGCACATGGGGTTCTCCTGGTAGAAAAATATGTCTACTTCAATACCTGTAGGAGTGTTTTATCTTAGGACTTTAAGAAGATAGCAGAGGGATGCCTGATGACATTTGGACCTATACTCTTGAATGAGAACTTTATACTGTTATTCTGTGGATGACCTGTTTGATTATGTACACCTGTGCAGGAGAGTTAACCCAGCAGGCCAGAGACTGCTCCCCTTAGAAGGAGCGAGGTTGCAAGGTTGCTCCCGTGGTGGGACCTTGGCCAGTAAAGTGTCTTCTGCTTTCCCTAAATGATAAGGGTAGCTCACTGTACCTATCCTATTTATACAGTGGGGTTTCTGTTGAACACCTGGTTTCCTTCTGGAAGTCTGGAATTGTAGTACAGTCCGGTACCTATGTGAGCAGCCTCCAATAAAAGGCTGAGTTTCTAATGAGATTCCCTGATAGACAGCACTTCATATGTGTCGCTGTAACTCGCTGGAGGAATTAAGCTGGTCCCGTGTGACTCCACTGAGAGAGGACTTTGGGTATCTTACATCTGGTTTCCTCCAGACTTCTCTCCATAGCCTTTTCCCTTTGCTGATTTTGCTCTGTAGCCCTTCACTGTAATAAATCCCATGAGTGTGCTGTGAATGCAACCATATTCTAAGTCTGTGAGTCCTTCTAGCAAACCACTGACCCTAGAGGTGGTCTTGAGGACTCTCACTGAACACTAAATCAATATGTGTTATAGAGCGGGGTTCTAAAATTAATGACCAGATTCCTCTGCAGTAGATAATTTAAAAAGTTATTTAACAAGGTGGGGTTAAAGGAAGGTGTTGATTTCAGTCTGGTTAGTTTTGTTGACCCTGTTTTTGACCCTCATTTTAGTCCTGTCCCATACCTCATCTCATAAGAGTAATTACGTCTCTGTACCAGAACCTTCTCTCCTGTGTGCACAGCATTCTCAGTCTTGATTTACTTGTCCTGGAGCAGAGGCAGGTCAGAGACAAGGAAAGAGTATTTGGGTCTACCAGAGGTTGATGCTGGGGCCCCCCTAGCTGCTTGCACTGCACCTCCCACACCAGCAGGAGGGTGATCCTGGAGCTGGCCACAGGAGCATTCAGGACACTGTTCAAGTGTGCCTTTCTCACTGAGGTTTTTCTAGATTCCAAGTCGACCTACTTCTACTTGGTTTCCACATTTTCATTCTTCAGATATGCTCATGTAATCAGGTAACATACAGAATCTTGCCCCGGCTTGTGGGCTTCACTGTCGCAGGAGGGCCATATCTGTCTCTAACCTGATGTGTTGACTTGGCTCTTGAAGAGCAACTCGATCCAAGTTTGGGGGCACACCTCACTCATGGTCCTTCCTCCCAGCTCAGCTCCAGCCTTTATGCAGAATGGCTTTGCTGGCTGGTGCCCTCCTCGGACATCTCATTGAGAAAAGCAAGTTTGTATATGCTGTTCAGGGTCATAGAAAGAAACTTGTCATGTGCCCAATTCTGTGTTCCCATACAGCCACTCAGCTGTGGAGGTTTTCCTGGTGAGACAGGTCTGTTTCTCCCGGCCTCACCCCCTTCTACACTCATAGCGTACACCCATGGAGATATGAGAATGGGTCTGGGAAGTACATAGGAGGCAATTCTTAGAAGTATGGAGGATTCTATTATGTTGTGGACCTTTGACTTTGAGGGTTAGATTTCTGAATTTGCTAGCCCTCATTATCTCATCCTTGGGAGAAAATAGTCCACGGGTCTGACAGCCTTTACGAGGAGTGGGACTCATCGGTATGGAGGTGAAGGGAGTAAGGGAGGAGAGTGTGTAAATGGCAACAAGACCCACAGGAGTGGTGGGAGAAGGAGGGAAACAGTGTCTATGGATGAGGCAGTTCCCAAGGGACCAGAAAATTCTAAGGGCTTTTTTTTTTTTTCTGATTAAAGTCTTGTCATCCCATTGGATCAACAAACCGTTCATGATTTTTGACCTTTGTGTAGACCCTCATGATTGCTATAGGTGAGTATTTATAAGTGGCTTCAGATACAAAGTGAATGGTCTTCTTCAGCATGATGGATACCCAAATCTTTTGGGTAAAGTATTGCGCATCCTCCCAACATGATGTGCTTAGTAGGAAAAATCTCATAATTATCATTGCAGGAAGTGCTAGGTGACCAGGGAAATATACTAGAACTCCAGACTTTTCTATATGGAAATCGTATCTCAAGGTTAACTTCAGTAGTCTCTTTATCAGAGCTATTTGAGGTCTAGGCTTTGGGTTTTAATTAGAAGCTTTTGATGGAACATGATGTGAAGAAGGTCCCTCATATCCAGAGGATCTGTTCTTCATCTCAGATGACCGTCGGCAGCAGGCCACATCGTGTTCCTGACACACTGGCTACACACTGGCTGGTTGGGGGAAGCCACAGAGCATTGACTAAGACCTGGCCTCTTTTTTTCAGGGAGCTTGCAATATAACACATTAAGATTGGTAGAGGGGACTAAAAAGATGGCATATATTTTTTAAATAAAAATATTGTTATTATCATCAACTGGCCCAGTGTGTGATGATTTCATTACCAAAATGCAGGTTTTTTTTTTAAGTTTTTAAAATTTTAGTTACGGTATAGGTAACAAACAGTGTTATACTAGTTTCAGGTGTACAATATAGTGATGGCACAATTGTCTACATTCCTCATTGCTCATCATGATAAGTGTGCTCTTATTTCCATAACCTATTTTGCCATTCCCTACCCACTACTCCTCTGGTAACCATCAGTTTGTTCTCAATAGTTAAAAGTCTGTTTCTTGGTTTGTCCTTCTCTCTCTCTCTCTCTCTCTCTCTCTCTCTCTCTTTTTTTTTTTACCTTTCTTCATTTTTGTTTTTTAAATCCCACATATAAATGAAATCATATGTTATTTGCTTTTCTCTGACTTATTTTGCTTAGCATTATACTTTCTAGATCCATCCAAGTTGCCAGAAATGGCAAGATTCTCTTTCTTTTTTATGGCCAAATAATATTTCATTGCATATATATATACACCACATCTTCTTTATTCATTTATCGATGGACTCTTGGGATGCTTCCATATCTTGGCTATTGTAAGTGATGCTGTAATAAACATAGGGGTGAAAATATCCTTTCAAATTAGTGTTTTTTTATTCTTTGGGTAAATACCCAGTAGTACAATTGCTGGATCATGGGATGGTTCCATTTCTAATTTTTTGAGGACCCTCCATACTGTTTTTCACAGTTGCTGCACCAATTTGATTTCCTACCAATAGTTCATGAAGGTTCCTGTTTCTTCACATCCTCACCAACACTTGATGTTTCTTGTGTTGTTGATTTTAGCCAGGTGTAAGGTGATATCTCACTATAGTTTTGTTTGCATTTCCCTGATGATGAGTGATGTCGAGCGTCTTTTCATGCGTCAGTTGGCCATCTGTATGTCTTCTTTGGAGAAATGTCTGTTCATGTCTTCTGCCCATTCTTAAATTGGATTATTTATTTTTGGGGTGTTGAATTGTATAAGTTATTTATATATTTTGGATACTAACCAAAAGGATGCCACATTTTTTAACAAAGGCTATGTTGGTGAACCAATCCCAGCTTTCCATGGTAGAGATTTCCACCCTCCACATTTTCCATATGCAGACAGATTTGCTCAGAAGACTGTTAAAGCTGTATTAATTCCTCAGAATAATATTTTTCTACAGTTTATGTAATTATCTTTTAAGCAGGTCTTCAACAAATAAATTTCAATTTCTCATAGTTCAAGTCAATCTAACATTTATTGAAGACCTACAGGGATGTGGAAAAAATGTGTTCTCTGAGCTCATGTCCTCTGCTTTTACTGTCTTGGGATTGACTTTTAACCCCAAATCATTGCTTGGAAGGGAACACAAAACCTTCAGCCCCAACTGATCCATTTCATAGTGTTTAAGTTGAATTTGGGGGAATTTTCTAGAGAAAAGAAACAGTTGTCCTAACCATCCATGAATATTTCATGCAGCTGTTATTTCTAGGCTCTGCCTCTCTTCCTGTTGCAAAGGACAACCTCTCATTGCTTCTGTTCAGGTCACCCCACCACTTGTTTACAGGCTCTTATCCCTTTTTCCCATTTAAGGACTTTGCATCTTTCTTTTGTATCATTGGTTTTTCTATTTCTAGTGGATCATCTTGTTGGCATACCAGTATGTTGTAAGATCCCTTCTTATATTTAAAAACAAATCTCTCCTTGACCTCCAAGTCCTCCTTTATCTATTACTTTATCTCGCTCTCTTTATAGCAAAGCTCTTCAAAAAAGCTGTTGCTACTAGCTTTACTTCCTCTCTTCCTGTTCTTTCTTTGACCCTTATCAGTCAGGCTTTAGTCTCCATAGTAATACTGAAACTAGAATTTTCAAGTCACCAACAACTTCCATCTTGCTAAATATACTGGTCAATTCATACCTTCACATCAGTTGGCCTCTTATTAGAATTTATCACAGTATTTCTTTTTTCTGGAGACCTGTTCTTTGCTTGAATTTTGAGGTAGCCTATTCCCCTGGCTTTCCTCCTACTCACCGGTCACTCCTTCATGCACTTTGTTGGATTTTTCTCCTCTTCTTTCCCTCTCAGTGTCGGAGTGCTCAAGGGCTCAGCCTTTAGACTTGTTCTTTGTCTTCTCTTACTCCTTATGTGATCTTACCCAGTCTCTTAGCCATACCCGAATGACTCCAAACATTTCTCCAGCCTAGACCTCTCCTCTAAGCCAACCACCTTCCTACCATGTTCACCTGGATGCCTGCTGGACAGGTCAAAGTTTGCATGTTCGAAGTCAAATTCTGAATTTCCTTTTAGGACCCTCCTAATACCAGTCTTCTCAACTTGCCCCTCTCTCAATCAAGGGCACCACCATTTACTCAGATACTCAGGTTCTAAGCCTATCCACTGTAACTGCACTTTCTTTCTGCCCTACACTCTGCATCCAAACCATCAGTAAGCGTGGTGGGTTCCATCCTCAGAATACAAGCCAGGTTCAATCACAGCTCAACATCTTTACATATTTTGGCTATTGTCACTCATCAGAGCCTCTGCTGTCTCTCTCTGGACCCTATTCCAGTAGCCTCATAGTTCATCCCTCTGTATCCTTTGTTGTTATCCCTCCCCTATCTGTTCTTTCCATGGCCAGCCAGGAGATATTTTATTTTATTTTTTTAAAGATTTTATTTATTTCAGAGAGAGAGAGAGTACAAGTGGGGGGCAAGAAGCAGAGAGAGAAGGAGAAACAGACTTTCCACGAACAGGAAGTCCCATGTGGGGCTTGATCCCAGGACCCTGGGATCGTGACCTGAGCCCAAAGCAGATGACTAACCAGCTGAGCAAGGCAAGCACCCCCAGGAAATATTTTAAAATTGCAAATCAAGTCATTTCAAACCCTGCTCAAAACTTAGAATGAAATCCAGATTTCTTGCTACAACCGCCTCTCTTTCTCACCTTTTCTCTTGCCCTCCATTCTCACCACACCCACCTTCATGCTTTTTCTCAACTCATTAACTTTATTCTCTTCTCATGACGTTCATATTTCCTCTACCCATTGCCTAGAATGCTGTCGGGGATCTTTGCTGATCTCAAGCACTTATTACCTGATATTATAATGGTTCTGAATGTGTTTACTTGTTTGTTGTTGGTCTCTAAGGCAATAGAATATATATTTCATGGCAGGAGTTGAGTGTGTTTTGTTCACTGATACATCACTGGTGCCTGAAATAGGATCTGACACATGGAACAGACTCAATAAATTCATTGAATGATTGAGAGATTATAATAGCTAAAGTTTGTTGAGTTTTTACTGTGTGCCAGATACTGTGAGATACTGTGATAAGGGCTTTGCATGCCTTCTCTCATTTAACTCTCAAGCAACCCTATGAGAAGTTTACTACTATTTTACTCAGTTTCCCAGATAGTAAGCATTAGCATGAAAGGATGAAGAAGTTTGCCTAAGGATACACAACAAGTTGGGGATGGATGCGCCCTGCTTGGTCTCACCACAGGAGGCTATGCTGCCCCCGATGAAGGCTGCTTTTCTATCACTTACAGTCCCAATGAAACCATTTGGAGACCGCCTGCTTATAAATTCTGCATGGGGCCGCCGTAGTGCTCCTTCCAGTCTGATAGGAATGGAAAGAGCCATTGCTGCTCAGGGAAGAGTTGTGAGGACACTGTCAGCCTCCAGTCCTCCTCTTCCAGACCCGGGATGGGGGAGGGAAAGAAGAGGAGCACAAGTGGCATGGGACACAGCAAGTCTACTCTGGAGGCTCAAATGTTTGATGTTTTGTCTGGGCTTTGACGTGGGGTAAACACCTCCAGTTTGCCTGCCGTCTTCATCCTCCAACTTCACTTTGCTTTTGTTGCCCTCCCTGCCTCTGCTTCCAGATGATGAGGGGAGTTCTCTCTAGGAGACACCCTTGTCCCCCCAACCGTATGTCCTGGGTCTGCCCTAGAGCTCGTTCCCCACCTAAGAATGTTTTCCCGGCTCTCCACCTAATGGCAATTTCCAGCAGGTCAGAGATGCCAGGGAGTTAGCACTATGAGAGTGACCCACTACCACGGAGGGAGAAGAGTTGGTAGATAGAAAGGTCTCCCCGCCCCCTGCCCCCTGCCCTCCACTCTCAGCAGGACAACTCCACAGTCCATTGCAGTTTCCCAGAGGGTCCCCAGCAGGACTGAGCCCCACCTGTCCATAGCAGTAATATACTCATCAACACATCCCTCCGTGGCTTTCCTTTCTTCCCTGTCTCCTCCCCACCCCCTCCTGTGCTTCCCGAGATCACCACTGCCAGAGTAAGTGATGCTTCCTGGAGTCCTCATCTCAGGCTCTCCCTTTGCGGAAACCACACCCAAGACAGTGTTGAGCCCACTGAAGTTTGCTTCTCTCTTTTTTTATTTTTCCGGTCAGTGATCTCCAAATCATTCTGTCAGTGCACTTTGGTCCATGCTGCAAAATAAAGAAGTAGGTGCCCTAAAGACATTTCCTTCTCCTGGGTGAGTCCGGGCACCTGGTCTAGAGAGTCTTCCCAGTTTGCCCCTTCTCTCCAGAAATAGGGGCTGGCTCCTGATCCCGGAGTGGAGCACGTCTCCCCCTCCGGCAGGTCCTCACCATGGCTCTGCAGCCGGGGGTAGTCTGTTTAATGCGCGCATTCTGAAAACGTGGCAGCTACCTGATTAAGGCTTCCTCAGGGGCGGGGTGGGTGCTCTGCCCGTTCATGTTGTGTTTTCCCCATGACGCCTTCCTTTGCTATTCCACAATAAGGCCCATCTGCCATGGCAACGCCTACAGACAGTGGCACCGTGCAGGCTGTTCCTTCTCAGCTGCAGAATGTTTCCTTAAAGAAACACACACCTGGAAATGGAATTTCTGGAACGATTCCTGGATGCTTTCCAGAGGAACCCTGGAAACATGTGCAAATACCTTTTTATTTTCCAACATGGAAACAAATATTTCCTATCTTTCTTTAGTGTGGAGGCTGGTCTCGGTAACTACCCAGGGGACACGTTTCTGGGTGGCAGGGATGGATGGATGAGGGGAATGAGGCGACAGCAGTACCTGTCTGGGTCATTAACACCAACGCTAAGTGGGCTATTCTTTTATTCTCCCGGTGGAGATATGGACGGGAACTCAGGGAACAAAAAGATGGAGATGAAAATTCGGAGTTATCTTCAAAGAGACAGAATTTTCAATGATGAGAATGGAAGCAGTCCCTGTGGAGGAGAAGAGAGAGGGGGAGATTGCACCTTAGGCAGCTTGATCGTATTACTTGTTGCCCAATCTGGAACAGCTTTGGGAGAGAAAGGGAACACTATTAATAATGACACTGGGACCTCAGATGTAAACTGGGATTATCTTGGGCACACATATGGTCACCTAACAGTCGGGTCACCTCTCTTGAAGGGGCTGGGTGATGACTGCCTTTGCCACCTCCCTGACACGTGTTACATGAGAGCATGAAGTGGCCAAGAGGGGATCGCTTGCTATAGCCCAGAACATACATCCTTTCAGTAGGGTCTCAGGAGGGGCCGTCATGAACTCCTGCAAATTGTCTTCCGTTGGCTGGCAAAGGCCCCAGCCTTTTGCTGGCTTTCACATCCTTCCTTGGGGATGAGGAAGGATGGTGAGGGAGGACACAGAGGTTCGTGTGCTTTCCAGATGTTTCAGGGGAAGTGGGGAATAACTAGTGGAAAATTGATAGAATTGTCAAAAGAAAAAAGTCAGCTACATAGATTGTTTAACCAAAGTTACAACTGTGTGATAAAAATCAAATTTTTTTCACATGATATTAGCATTAATCATTACCTCATCCATATAATTCTCCTCATCCCCCAATTTAATTACAATATACTTTTGTCTCTACTTTGTTTCCAATCCAGTTCCTCTATTTTATGCCTTCTTACCTTTTCTGGCGCCCTCCTCCATATTTAAAAAAGTGATTTCTTGGGGCGCCTGGGTGGCTCAGTTGGTTAAGCGACTGCTTTCGGCTCAGGTCATGATCCTGGAGACCCAGGATCAAGCCCCACATCGGGCTTCCTGCTCGGCAGGAGGCCTGCTTCTCCCTCTCTCAGTCCCTCTGCTTGTGTTCCCTCTCTCGCTGTTTCTCTCTGTCAAATAAATAAATAAAATCTTAAAAAAAAAAAAGTGATTTCTTGACCCTGATTCTCCATCTTGACCTGTATCTAGAAGAGTTTAAGTATGGCACCTTCCGTTCCCCATTCCCATTTTTCTTTCAGTGTATCAGACCACACAGAAGAATTCTAAAAGCTGACTTCATCTGGGTCAGTATGGCTCACAGTAGGCTCACACTAGCTATGCCATTTCTGAATGTCAGTTTCCAAGGGCAACCAGCTATCAAAGTAGCGAAGGGATTCCAAGTTGTTTAAAATCAGTTTTTAACTTGTTCTAAGCAGGTCAATCCAACCTTCCTGGATCAAATTGGATAAGGCCAGCTCAGGTGGAATAAAACATTCCAACTTGGAACAAATCAAATTGAGAGCAGTTCATGCTGATGGAGACCAGATAAGCCTGGTTCCCACTTGTCCTTACTGGGTCGGACCAACATGAATCACAATGAGTCAGAGGGAGGAAACTGGATTCAGCCAAGTGATAGTGCTTCGTGTTAGGGGAAAATGGTGTAAAATGATTCTTGGCAGAGAGATTAATGATTCTTAGCAAAGGGATTCTAACGAAATCAAACCAGTTTAAAGTCACATTTGTCAAAGTAGCCTAGTTCAAACTGGATCTTATGTCAATAATTTTGCATTTGCTGATTAAAACCAGCTTTGGCCAGTTTAAACCAGATCAATCTGGCAGCATTGCCAGATGACTTCAAAAATATATTAACTATTTATTGAGGAGAAAAAGAGAATGGATAGGTTATAGATATCATTATCCATTATATCTTATTTATGTTTTGCCTCACATAGATCACTAAAAGGTATATATATATATATTTTTTTTCAAAATCCAAAGCAAGCTCTTTACTGATTCAGCATGTTATTTGTAATGTTCATTGGTCTATAGCTTACTCATACCATTAAAATGATTTCTTACACTGTTGAGTGTCCCAGATTAATCAAATTGGGGCACTTTCTTTGTAAAAACAATACCAAAAAAATTTTTTTTTTCTTATTATCTAGAGATGAGAGTTCATCGGTGGGAGTGAACTCTTCTCCCCTACCTTCCATTTCGTTTTCCATTACTTGTGGTCTCTTATTGTCCAGAAACAGATGGCCTTCCTCTAATGTAGATAAGAAGGTCAGTAGTAGCCCAACACTGTCACAACGTCTGTTGTTCACCTCACATTATGTCATCATACAGGATTTTATCATCTCACATTGTAAGAAGAAAGGTGAGTACAGTACAATAGTCATATAACTTTTATTACACTATATTGTTACAGTTGTTCTATTATTTATCATTGTTCATCTCTCACTGTGCCTGATTTACAAATTCAACTATACTATTTGTATATATTGGAAAAAACAATATATTTAGGGTTCAGTACTGCCACTTCAGGTATTCCCTGGGGTTCTTGGAACATACCCCTTTGGGTAAGAGGTGGGCTACCATCCATGACCAGGCATCAACCTTATCACAAGGTTTTTTTGGGGGGGGGAATCTCATTTTTTTCATGGGAACAACACTAATATTTGAATTACTTTATTAAAAATAATTCGGAGCCAGATTCACAATAAGACATTTTCAAAGAGACAAGATTTCCCCAGCTTTATGAGGGCTCTGTCCCAGGTGGTGCTGTTTCTCTGGAAAATATGTGACTATACTGAACTTCTAACCATCCTTCCATAATCTGATTATAACTCTCCAGTAAAAACACTTTCATATTCTTTTCTTCAAAGAATTTCTGAACTAAATCCTAACTTGATGTAGGGATATATGACACTTTTGCTTAGTTACAGACTTCCTGACTGAGAAACAGTGTAAACATGAATGAATTCAAAACTATGTTGACTGTCTACGTGCATAATGCTAAACTGATGCATAATTATATTTATTTATCCAAATGGCAAACCAATACAAAAGCAGAAAGAAAAGACATAGAGAATGAATGAGAATACAAGTTGTACTACAATGAACAGGAAAACTGAAGTGGAAAGGTAATTTATGTGAACCACATTTAAAACAAGTCTATTTTCCAGACAAAGAAAATATTAGAATTTGTGTTTCAAAACTGGACACCTACAAGTATATATGGTATATGTGTCTACACCATTTACATTTAATAGAATGGATCAGTTTGTACTTAAATCACCATTTTATTTGTTATGGTTTTCATTTTCCCTTTCCTATCTTTTCTCTTATTACTTGAGTATTTTTTATATTCTGTTTTAGTTTTCTATTGAGATTTTTACCATAACTCTTTGAAAGGAAACATTTTCACCAGGTCTCATCAGATCAAACTTGTTTGAACAGTTCTATGCAAATGAAATTCATTCTCGATTTTTTAAGTTGCTACATTAAATAGGACTGAAGTGAGAATTGCCCTTTTATTTCAAAATTTGCTCTGACCGTGGACCGATGGTGTCCCCTAGGAGGCTGGATGGTAAAGTAAGAGAATGCCTCTCCCCTTCTTCACCTCCTCCACCCACCACTTCACTATTTCTCTGGCTCCCTTTGGGAAGAACTCCCCTTTGTGCATCAGCAGCTCCAACGTGCTCTATGTGTCCTTGAAAGGAATGTGTATCCTGCTGTCGGTGGAGTGGTCTATAAGCAGTAATTAGATTTTGTTGATGTGTGGTTTGGTTCTTCTACATCTTTGCTGCTTTTCTCTCTATACTATCAATTACTGAGAGATCAGTTTTGAAGTCTTCAACTTTAACTGGATTTGTCATTTCTCCGTTTCTATCGATTACTGGTTTTGTATTCTGAAATTCTGTTGTTGGGTAATAACGCATTGAGGATTGTTGCCTCTTTGGTGAACTGACTCTTTAATCATTTTGGAGTGTCTCTTCTTTATTCTTGGTAATTTTCCTTGCTCTGAAACCTACTTTAATATTAAAATAGCCATTCCAGGTTTGTTTTGAATAGTGTTTGCATAGTTTATCTTTTGTCCATATTTTTATTTTGAACATACCTATTATCAGTATACTTTTAGGCAATATACAGTTGTATCTTGTTTTCATTATTATAATGGGAAGCCTGATGGGCACACTCTGAAATGGTTCCCAGTGATCCCTGTCTCTTGGATTTATGTCCTTGCTTAGTCTCCTCTGCTGAAGTGTTGGCAGGTCCTCTGAGTTGCTCCTAGCCAATATAATGTGGCAAAGGTGACAGGATGGCACTTCCTTGATTACATCACCTGAGATTATAACTTCCATCTTGAGAGACTCATTCCCTTGCTGCCTTTGGTGAAGGCAGTTGCCGTGTTGGGGAGACTTACATGGCAAGGAACTGAGGGCAGCTGTCAGCCAACAGCCAGCTGAAAACTGAGGCCATCAGTCCACCAGCCCAAAAGAAATGTAATCATCCCAAACACCATGTAAGTGGGCTTGGAAGTGGGTCCCTCCCCAGTCAAAACTTCATGTGAGACTACAGCCCTGACCAACACCTGGCAAGCTGTATGAGAGCCCCTAAGGCAAAGGACTTTAGCCAGTTAAGCCAGGCCTGGTTGGACTCTTGATCCACAGAAACTGTGAGATAATGTTGTTTTAAGCTAAGTTGGTGGCAGTTTGTTTCACTGCAACAAATAACTGGTATATGTGTTTACACCATTTACATTTAATAGAAGAATGGATCAGTTTGTACTTAAATCACCATTTTATTTGTTACGGTTTTCATTTTCCCTTTCCTATCTTTTCTCTTATTACTTGAATATTTTTGTATTCAGTTTTAGTTTTCTATTGAGATTTTTACCATAATTCTTTGAAAGGAAACATTTTCAGTAGTGGCTCTAGGAATTACAATATACATCCTTAACTTTTCATAGCTTACGAGGAATTCTATTCTACAATTTCAGGTGAATTATAGAAATTTTGTCATCATGTAAGTGCTCTGGCCTCCCCTTTCATGTTGCGTTTATCATAGTATAACATCGATATACATTGACAACTCCATCAGTGTTATAACTTTTGCTTTCACTTGTCATATATATTTTAAAGAACTTAAATTCTATTATATTTCCCAAATATTTGCCATTTCAGTTGCTCTGCCTTCATTATTGTTGTTACCACTTTCTTCTGCTATAATTTCCTGTTACCAAGAATTTCATTACCACTTCTTAAAGAATGGTTCTGTTGGCAATGAATTCCATTCCTTTTCCTTTAACTGAGAATTTCTTTATTTTGTCTTCATTTCTGAAAGATATTTTCACTGGATATGGAATTCTGGGCTGACAGTTCTCTTCTCTCAGCACTTTAAAATGTTTTTCTACTTCCTTCCAGTTTCCATGGTTTCTGAAAAGAAATGAGCATTCATGTGAACCTTTGTTTCCCTGTATGAAATACATCATTTGTCTTTGATATCTCTCAGGATTTTTTCTTTTTCTTTGTCTTTCATCAGTTTGATTATGATTTCTTCGATTTTATCTTATTTGGAGTTCAGTGAGTTTCTTCAATCTGTATGTATATGTCTTCTGTGAAATGTGTAAGTTTTTCTACCATAATTTCTTAAGCTATTTGTTCTCATTCAACACTTTCTTCTTTCCTACTGGGAGTCTAATAACAAAAATATTAAATGTTTTGTTATTTTTCCAGGGATTCCCTGAGTCACTGTTAGTTGTTGGGTTTTTTCCCCCAATTTTTTCCTCTGTTGTTCAGATTAGATAATTTTTATTGATTTATCCTTAAGTTATTTCTACTCATTGACTTTATTTCAGTTATTGCACTATTCAGTTCTAAAATTTCCATTTGATTTATCTTTATATCTTTTTTTTTTTTTTTTGCAGAGACTTTCAATTTTTCCATTTGTTTCAAGAGTGCTTGCCCTTACTTCTAGAAGCATGGTTATAATCACCACTTTAAGAGTTTTCTCAGGGTTGACATCTGTTCTTTGTCTTTTTCCTTGTCAGTTGAGACTTTCATGTTTCTTTATATGCTGAGTGATTTTGGTTGATATTATATTATGAGACTCTGAGTTTGGTTTAAGTCTTAAATGGCATATTTATTTATTTATTTATTCATGTATTTATTTGTTTATAAGCAGGTTAGGGACCAGGTTCTATTCTGGCTGTAAGTTCCAACATTCCTCTGTGGGCTCTGGTTGCAAAGTCGGTTCTGTTTTTAAAGGGCAGCGCCATTCCGATGAGTCCTGTGTGTGTGCTACCCAGCGGCCAGTCTTGGGCCTGGATCATGGTATATCCTGTCGTCAGTCCTCCAAACCTGTGTGGTATGCTGTTTAGGGTCAGATCCACACATGTATAGCCCTGGGGGGAGGCCAGGAGTTCATCCATCAGTTTGTGGGGTTTCTTTCTTAATCTCTCCGCCCTCCATGATCTCTGTAACACTGGCTGTGTGGGCCCTCCACTCAGCTCTCCAGCCAGCAAGCTGGGGATTTAGTTTCCATGCTCTGCCACGTGCTTCCTATAACTGCCTCTGTATCTACAGCTAAGGGGCAGGAAGATATAGTGGGAAAAAAAAGAATGGAGATTGGATGCAGATTCCTATGATCACTTCTCTGCAAATAGAACGGTTCTCCCGTGAGAGACTTTGGACCCTGAGAAACAAACTGAGAGTTTGGGAAGGGAGGGGGGTGGGGGGATGGGTGAGCCCGGTGGTGGGGACTGAGGGCACCTATTGCAGGGAGCACTGGGTGTGGGGCATAAACAATGAATCTTGGAACACTGAAAAAATAAAATAAATTATTGGGGAAAAAAAAAAAAGAACGGCTCCCCGATTAGCTGCCTGCCCATGGCCACTGCCACCCCTACCCCCACCCCCACTGCTGTCACAAC
>PITA01014932.1:0-36680 GCA_004023965.1 Spilogale gracilis | reverse complement strand
TTGGAGCCCTCACATACCTGCTCTGCCTGTTCTGTCCAGGGTTTGTAGTTGTATTTAGTATGCCTTCCCCTGTTTTACCTTTTCTGGAATTAGTGTCTCCTTTTGCTTCTTACATCATTGAGCATTGGCTATGTGAAAAATGCTACCTTTACATATGGCATTTATTGAAAAAAAAAGTTACATTTGAAAAATTTTAGTAGTAGTTCTTGTTATGGCCTAAAAGAGTTAAGCCGTCCACATTCTATTTTCTGAATCTATAATTAGAAGCATTTTTCCCAAAGACAAATTCTCAAAGGAATACATTTACACTGAGACTGAACCACAACCTCATTAGGCCTACACAGTACTTTCAGTGGTTTTTCTTGTTTTCATCCTCCCCTTTCACATTAATGAGCGGGAAAAATGCTCTGAGAAGACCATAAGAACTCTGAGATTTTGAGCTTGAATGATTGGGAGGGGTGACTTTCACCCAGACATGGAGTATAGAGGGGGAAACGGGTTCAGGTGGTGGGAGGGGAGGGGATATGTTCTCAGTTCTGTCCATAACGCATCAACGGGAAGAGCCTGCCTCAATGTCTAGGAAATGGGAGCCTGAAACTGAGGGTCAGAGGTCAGATCTGGGTGGCATAAAGAATCATTCCCCAGGAAGTTCCTGTGGAAGGTGTGAAGAACAAAATGATTATGGGAGGGGAGAAGAGCTGAGGGGAGAGGCAGGGACTGTGTGGAGGTGTGGATTCCCCCTCAGCAGCCCGCTTTCGGGGCCTTCTATCTGGAGCTTATTCAAAGGCAGAGGTGGTTATTTTGGTCACCGTGGCAGATTTCTCAGGACCTTCCTGCTTCCAGCCCCTGGTGGAGACCACCGGGGTTGAAATCGCAGCCTTCTGTGGCCTGCTGACCCGTTCCAGAATGTTTTTGGGCCTCCTCGTCAGCACAGCTCCCTCTGTACGGGGAAGCACTTTGTCATTGGCAAACTGTATTCATAAACAGCATCACATTTGACTGTGGCACCCACTGTGTCCACCCCAGTATGCTGGGTTTTCCTGCCGTAATAAGCCCGTATCTCAGGGGCTTACACCACAAAAGATGCTACACGTGCTTACACAATAAGGGGCGGTGGGTGTTTTCTCCTCAGAGACCTCTGACACCCAGGCTAACCAAGGCCACGTCTTAACCATGGTTTCCACAATCACAGGTTAGGGACCAGGTTCTATTCTGGCTGTAAGTTCCAACTTACAGGGTGGGAAGGGAATGTGGTTTCTACACTGAGACTGAAAGAGTCTGCTAACCCTTCTCTCCTCCTTCCCTCCCTTCTTCCTTTCCTTCCTCCCTCCTTTCAATTTTTAGAAAGAGAATTCACATTCCATTGGCCAAAGCAAGTCACATGGCCACACTTAACGGTGAGACAGGGGGACGAGGGAAGTTCAGTTCTCTCTTCTCCCTAAGGGGGAAACAGGGAATCTCAGTAATGACTCCCCAAACTGCGCCCTTAAGACTTATTATCTCCACTTAGGAGTTGAAAAACTCAGACTCCATTAAGTCATTTTTCCAGTCACACAGTTAATAAGTTAGCAGAGCCCGGATCCAGGTGCATACTTGTTTAACTGGAAAACCCGCACGTCTTCCACAAGTCAGGCGTCTCCTCTTCGTGAAGCCGGCACACAGAAGATGGTTCTTATTAGCTTCAAGGGAACTTCAGATGCTGACAAGTAAAATTTTGACCCCCGATTACAGTTAATATTGTGAAATGTGCTTCTTCTTTCTCTTCTTGAAGCAACCTGTTTAAAAAAAAAAAAAGAAAGAAGGAAAGAAAAAGAAAGGAAAACAAAAAGAAAAAACCAAACAAGCCATTTGGGTTGACCTCTGACCCACACCTAATATCTAACTGCGTGTCAGGGTGATTTGGTTTTTTTCTCAGTGCATGGTATTTTCCACTCATAGAACTGGGTCAGAAGAAGTTTGTGTCTTAATCTACATGCTTGTTCTTGCTTATGTTTGCTCCCTGCTTGATCCCATACCCTTCCTGCATCCTTTGGAGTGTTCCACGGCAATGGAAGAATGACAGTACAGCCAGCCAGGGAAAGAGGACAGAACAATTACAGGCAGAGGGCATGAGAGTACTCCCAAACCTGGGGCGCCTGGGGGGCTCAGTCAGTTATGTGCCTGCTGACTTCAGCTCAGGTCACAATCCCAGCGTCCTGGGGTTGAGCCTCGTGTCAGTCTCCCTGCTCTGCGGGAAGCCTCCTTCTCCCTCTGCCTCTGTCTCTGTCTCTGTCTCTCTTTCTCTCTCTCTCTATGTCTCTCATGAATAAATAAATAAAATCTTTTAAAAAAAAAGTACTCTCAACTCATTTCCTCACTTGAAAGGAGTCAGCAGTGAGTGTTTAGGCCCATTCTGCAGATGAGGAAACTGAGGCACAGACAGGTTAAGTGATTAAACCAGATTAAAACAAGTTGTTATTTTTTTTATGAATTGTAAGTTAGTTTCTTGTTCCCTCCACAGTGAAGACTTCCATTTGCACCCCAACTCCCAGGAAACATACCCTTAAGTATCCCAGCTGATGCAGGTGGAGCTCTGCCTTGTCTAAAGACTGGTGCCTTCACCCAGCTTTCTGTGTCATGGGTACAAGACCTAAGAGGTGAGGCAGTAATTCCACCCCCCTCAACAGGCATCTGGTCCCTGGAGGCAGCAGTCTTCCAAAAGCTTTAGAAGAAATGCCTTTCAGGTCTCAGAACTCTTCCTGAACAAATCTGAAATCCATGGAAAAGTTCTAGAAAGAGTCATAGGTAGTAGTAGAAACTCATGTCCATACTGCTGGGCTGAGCCTCTGCACAAGCCCATGAAGGAGACTTAGCAGTGTTCTTGCTAACCCCGAAAAAGGAAAAAAAACAAAAAACAAAAAACCCCCCACCACTCGATTAGATTAAATATGCTTTGAGTAGGCCCTGAAATCCTCAGCTTCAGTGTGTATGAGATTTGGAACGCAAGATGAAGTTAGTAGTTGGGATGGCTGTTTCTGAAGTCACGAGATCCCTAGTTTCCTTCATCCTTGGATGTAAAAGGGGTGGAAATGAAAGAAACCATTTCAAATGCAGCTTGAAATTTTAAAAAAAGAAGTCACATACTTCTCTGTGTATGTCATCTTTTCCCAGATGGATCCGAAATGAGCCACATAATTTCCCTGTTGCAGAGTTTCTGAGAGTATCATAGATCTGAGAGCTGGAAGGGGCTTCCAGACTTGAGGTGAGACAGTCCCCTTTTCTTCTAACATATAAATACCCATTTTATAGACGAGGTGAGTACAGATCTTGGGTTGGTGATTCCTATGATGACATGGGCAGTGGCCAGTGCAGGTATAGAAGTTGGGGGGCTGCCTGCTTGCTTTTACTACAGGGAACTGCTTCTTGCAGATGGAAGACTCCTTCATCATACAGAGAACAGTGACACAGAAAACATTAAAGGAAAAAACAACAAAAAGGCACATAGGAGCCCCGAACATCTTGGCAGCAAAGTCTGGCAAGATGGGCACAGTTGGCACCCAGTAGGGCCTCTGTGTGCTGGAGAGGCAAGATGAAAGTGAGGAGGCAAGATAAAGCAATGAACTTGGAGATTGGCTTTGTGAGCCTGTAGTGGCCTGGGTTGTATACAAGCCCTATCTGGCCAGTGCTCACTGGCTCTGCGGCATCTCTGAGACTTTTAAAAAATTAATTAATTCAACAAGAAAGCCAGTTTGCTAAAGAGGGAAAATTGCCAGGGAGGCCAAGGTGAGAGCAATTTCAGGCACAGTATAAGCTGATTAGCCTCGGGCAGAGAAACAGCTTCCTGCACTGAGTGAGACCCCTCAGCCCTAGGCCTTCCAGGAGGCTGGCAGTACTGATCTCAAGGTCAGCATGGACAATGGGTGAAGGACAAGACCTTATTAGGAGAGTCTCCCAGGAAGCAGGGGAAGGCAGACACAGGGCATTCCTTTAGGATGAGGGATTTGTTTTATTTTGCATTTATTTTTTTCATTACAAAAGAATTTTGGAATGATGTTTTTGCCTTACCTTTTTTTTTTAAATAGCAAAGTGGATTTCTTTCCCCCTCTCCCTTTGGATAAACACAGATCTGATCATGTCAGCCCCGGCTTAAACCCCCTCAGAAGCTTCCTCTTGCTCATTTGAAAATAACCCAACTTACAAAAATGGGTGCAGAATATCATTTACAAAATGATATACATCTATATTGGTTACATAATGGCCACTACCCAAAGCTGCCCTCCGTCTTCTTCCACTCTGGAGCCCCTCGGACTCCCCCGGTCTGGGATCTAGGACAGTAGGGGCTCTAGGACCCTAC
The DNA here is from genome assembly GCA_004023965.1 of Spilogale gracilis. Classification (NCBI taxonomy): domain Eukaryota; kingdom Metazoa; phylum Chordata; class Mammalia; order Carnivora; family Mephitidae; genus Spilogale; species Spilogale gracilis. The sequence continues at coordinate 32,347 of PITA01014932.1, read as the reverse complement.
TCCTTGTGTCTGTGCTGATGGGATCCCCCTGTGCTTTTGTGGTGGTTAAGGGAAGGCTCGGCACAATCAGACCTCAATCCCTGCCCCACTTCCCTCCTTTCTTTTGGGTCCTGAGTTCTGGCCACACTCCCCTTCCTTCTGCTCCTTGTGTGTGTCACGTTTTTCCAGGGGCCTTTGCAAAGGCCCCTTCTGTCCAGAAGACAGAAGCTTCCTTCTGTCTGGAACAGTCTCTCCAACGCTGGCCTCTTTTTCCTTTGGCTGACTTGTCTCACCCTCCCTGCAGTCATTCATGGTCAGCTTCAGCCAATGTAGGTTGGGTGGATGAATAAAAAGATCAGTAGTGTTTCAGAGGAGGCACTGGCACGTGGACTTAGTCCATAAGTGGCGATTGTCTTCATCCAGGTGACTGGTGCCAGAGGAGAGAGGGAAGCCGTGACTCTGGGGGCTGTGATGTCCACTCTCTTTCGTGCTCAGCATTGCCTCTCCTGGAGAGAAGCAGCTTCGGTCGGGTGATGCCTTCGAGCTGTGAGTATTATCACTCTCCAAGACGGAAACGGGAAATAATCTGAATATTTGGGATTCCAAAAGTTGTCTTGTACCAGGTAACATGCAGTTCCCTATCTCCTCTGACCAGACTTGAGGCAGGAAGGGATAAGAGTGAAGGGAGAGAGGGAACAAGAATGAGATCATCTGAAATGTGGCTGTTGACTCTGACGCTGGGTAGGAAAACTTGAAGTGCCATCTGGAAGCCATTTTGCTTCTGTCCTCCAAGCTGGTGGCCACAGGTCTTCTCTGGCACAGCCGTGGATTACAACTCAAGCCGTAGGGCAGCCCCAAGCCAGGGGCATGAGAGTTTGGGACTTGATTTTTAGGTTGACATCCCAGATCCCCCAGAGGGAGAAGAGAATGCAGTGAGCTAAGGAGGCAGGCAGGGGAGGAAAGTCGCCTACATCAGCACCCGTGGCACTTAGAAACAGCTTAGAACCACAGATGACAAGTTGTCTTGTGTTTTTGTGCTTCTTTTACTTCCTTATTATTTGCTGGCCACAGACTTGTCTTGACTTTATGGTTTGCAAAGGTATACAGCCAAGAAAATAAAAGGAACCATTTCATAAGCAGTGTGATGGATCCTAGCACCTCACTGGAGCCTGAAATTAGGGGTTTGACTATGTCTATTTCCTTTCTGCCTCCCAGTGTTCACCAAGGAGGGATAATACAGGGGTTCCCTTCCCTTCTGGGACACGACCCCCTGAAGTGCCGTTAGGATGAAAACACTGCTGGCTGTCAAAGGGGGTACAGCAGTGTTTCTTAAAGTGTCATTTTTGGAATTCTAGCCCCAAGAAATGTTCTGCTGGTAAAAGGATTTGTGTTCAGCGCCTATTAGTAAAGTACAGAAGCTGTGTTACTCGAAAGTCTCACCCACAAAGGTCTGCTTGTCCTGAGTTGCCTTCCTGGAGTCTGTTCACACTTTGCTCTTATTCTGGTTGCCCATGCTCTGAAACCCCAGGAAGTGGCTCCCGGCAGTAGGCTGCTGAGCCTTTTTCAGGCATTTGGGGGCCTTTCCCAGGTGCCGGTGCTTTCCTGGAGGAATGGCTGACTGCCCAGAGGCGGCTGTAGGCAGGGGCCACACTGAGCGGGTTGGGGCAGTGCAAGTCCTCTGTAGGGATGACCGGAGCCTCTCTCATCACAACTGAGACAACCAATGGAGTGAAGGGGCACTATTAGTTATTAACGCAGAATTACACTAAGACCACACATATAAACTAAGACTGTCTTATATATCGCAGAGCTGACACATGGCTGGAAAGTTATGCTTTTTTGTCTGCCATTTTGGGAGGTCAGGGTAGTAGTTACAGGGGAATGGTTTCAGTTCAAAATGAAAAAGGGTTTTTCTAATGGAGAGCCTCCAACAACAGTGTGAGCTATTTTATGAGGTAGTGAGCACACTGTCATTGCAGATATGCAAGAGGGTAACTAACAACGCATGCTCCAAGATGTTGTATATGGAAGACATTGACATGCCAGAAATCAGTGTGGCTACATCACCTCTACTAATCTGAGACGCCTACTCTTCTTTGTCCACTATTGGTAAGGGTCAGTAGTTTATCTCACAGCGGAGGATCAAATCCTGCCAGTCTGATTTACATACATACGTACTCAGATAAAAGTAGAAATACAGTAGGACTGAAAGATGAAAAACTTGCCCTTTTAGCATAATTAATATTCATTGGTGTCTATACATAGTGTAATTATCTCTTTGTTTAAAATGAGATTGGATTTCACAGTATAGCCTTGACTTTATTTTTTTTTAAAGCTTTTATTTATTTATTTGACAGAGAGATCACAAGTAGGCAGAGAGAGGGGAGGAAACAGGCTCCGCAGAGAGCCCGACGCGGGCCTCGATCCCAGGACCCTGAGATCATGACCCGAGCGGAAGGCAGAGGCTTTAACCCGCTGAGCCACCCAGGCACCTGTATAGCCTTGACTTTAAATAAAGAGAACGTTCGGGGTACCTGGGTGGCTCAGTGGGTTTAGTGTTCAACTCTTGATTTAGGCTCGGGTCATGACCAGGGTCCTGGGATGAAGCCCTGCATTGGGCTCAATGCTCAGCACAGAGTCGCTTGAGGATTCTCTCCTTCTGCCCCTGTCCCTGCTCGAGTGTGCTCTGTCTCAAAGAAATAAATTAATTAAAATAATAAATGTCTAAGAAATAAATAAGGAGAACATTTTGTGACTGGTAAGCAAAATACGGTCACTACAATTTGACGACGTGCAAAGTGGCTCAGAATCTGTTCTGAGGGAGGGAAACGAAACAACAGAGATTTTGAACACAGAAACAAACTGAGGGACTTAGAGGGAGGGGGGTGGAGGGATGGGAGAGCCTGGTGGTGGGTACTGGGGACACCTAAAGCATGGAGCACTGGGTGTGGGGAATGGGGAATGAATCTTGAAACACTGGAAAAAAAAATTTTAGTAACAATAAAAAATAAATAAATTAAAAAAAAAAAAAAAAAAAAAAAAAAAAAAAAAAAAAAAAGAATCTGTTCTGAAGAGGCCGCCTAGGTTAGCCGGCTCAGGTCTGGTCAGTAATAACCGCCCTTTGGTTTTGCAAGATGTTTGACATTAAGGGAAGAGGGAGACACACAGGGGAATTCCCTGTACTGTTCTTGCAGTTTGTCTGTAAGTCTAAAGCTTGTTTTTACAAAATCCATATCCTTGCTCTGAAGGCCTGTTCATAGCAGCCCCTGCCTGAAGAACTCCCCTCATCTGTGATGGCTCAGTGCAGACGGAACATGCTAGATTTCGGTTCCCCCGCAGGAGTCTTCGGCTACTTCTGTATACCCCCTGATGATACCACCTGCTAGTGTAATTTCCTGACTATACGGCAGGCACCTCTCCCCCCGACCTCCTAGGTTCCTTGGACTGGAACATTTCTTCATTTCATCTGTAACACCCAGTATACGTCTTTAAATGAATTAACGAATCCATCCAATTTGAACAAATCTTATCAGTTTTGTTTTCTTTATTTAAATTGTGCTAAAATATGCAGCACGTAAAAATGGCCCTTTCTGCCATGTTCAGGTGTACAATTCAGTGGCATTAAGTACATTGCAGTGTTGTATAAATTTTCTACCTTTTTAAATGATTTGAACTGGTCAGAATTGACTAGAGTTGTTATTAGTCGCCCTTAATTTGGACCTATGGGTCCTGTGACCTTCAGAATTAATTTAACCCCACTCTCACCAGGTGCCTCAAATCAAAACCTGTTTGATCAAGCGTGGAATTATTTCCTCCCATTGGAACCACCACGGATCCTCAGAACTGGCTCCTCCCAGGTTCTTCACCCACAGCAGGCGCCCAGAGTTGGTTCTCCTTTGGTCTGAGCTCTTGGGTTGCCACTTTCTCTTTGTTAATTTTTTTTTTCCTGGGGCTGTCTGCCCCATTGCTCCTCCTTTCTTTCTTTTTTCTTTTTTTTTTTAAGATTTTATTTATTTGACAGAGAGAAACACAGCCAGAGAGGGAACACAAGCAGGGGGAGTGAGAGAGGGAGAAGCAGGCTTTCCGCTGAGCAGGGAGCCTGATGTGGGACTCGATCCCGGGTCTCTGGGTCCACGACCCGAGCCGAAGGCAGTCGCTTAACCAACTGAGCCACCCAGGCGCCCGTGCTCCTCCTTTCTGCTCCCACACACGGCACCCATCCCCACTGAGCGGGGCTCTGGGGCGGGGAGCTTGCCTTCTGTGGCCACCTTCATGGTCCCACTCTGCACCTGCACTTGCTAAAGTTTTTAAAGGCAGGACCAACAAGTAGGCTGACTCATTCTGACTGCCTATAGCTGGGCAGCCTCTTCAAATGTTTGAGGTCATCCCCACCTCCTCCTGGGAGGGAGGCACATTCTCACTACTTCCTACCTCATCAACTGTAATCACCTCTGTTTGAATGTAAGGAGTAGAGCACTGCGTTAGGAACCAAGAAACCCGACTCCCCACTGGGTTCCTGCCTTTAACCAGCTTTACCCAGGCCCTCCTCAGGACAGTACTGCCCAATTAGTAAAAGGAAAGGTTTGGATATACAGACCAAAGTTTAATGATGGTGATGATGGTGGTGGTGGTGGTCTGCAGCAGGCTTTTTCCTTCCCACACTGGTAACTGAGTAAGACGATGCTGACTCACTCTGGAGTATATTTCTGTCTACCCCATGCCCCTTGAGAACTTGAGGATTCTGGTCCTTTTCTGCTGCTTTCAGGAGCCCTGTGAGTCTTACCTTGTACTCGAGTGTGCAAGTGAGGGTGACTGCTGTGCCCCTTAAGGAGGGTTCCTCCTCCCGTACCCTTAGCTCCCTGCCCTCTTACCTGCTCCGGTTTGCAGCGATATTTTCCTTGCTGGCTCCTGGCTTCAGCCTCAGGCCCATTCCTGTTGCAGCCAGAATGACGGTTCCAAACACAAGATGCGCCTGTCCCCCTCGGACCTCAGTCCTTCAGTGGCTCCCGCAAACCTCAGGATAAGATGAACCCGTAATTCAAGGCCTTCTACTACCTGGCCCTTGTTGACCTCTTGCTTTCAGCCCTTTTCCCTCTCCCCCCGCGATTCCTGCCCAATCCTGATCACGCCTCATTCCCCTCTCACCACCCTCCTGTTTTGACTGCCCTCCTCTTTATGGGGTGATGTCTGTTGTCCCGGTACCCAGGGCTTCGTCCCGCTCCCGGGTAGCGAGGGGCCCCTCTGGGGTCGCGGGGCTGGATTGGGGGCCAGTCCTTCCCAAGGCGGCCGCCAGGGGACGACAGGAGCGGCTCCAGATGACAGCGGGGGCCGCGAGCGGGGGAGGGACCGAAGGCGCGCGGATCCCGGTTCTCCCGGTCGCAAACTCGAGCCGCAGCTTTCCCCGCGCACCCGGGCCTCTGTCTCCGGCTCAGCCCGACGCAGAAGCGGGGCGCAGCGGGAGCCGGTGCGGGGCGGGCGCGGGGCGGCGGCGGCGGCCGTCCGTGCGGCGTGCTCGGGGCTGCCCGGCGCCGGGAAGCTCGCGGGGGCTAGGCGAGGCGGCCGCCGGCCGATCCGGGACGCGGAGCGCCAGGTGAGCAGAGCCGCCCCGCGCCCCCTGCGCCCGCCCGCGGGGCTCCGACCCGGCCGGGCCGCTGCCCTCCTCTCGGGCCCGCGTTGGGGCCGCAGGACTCGAAGGCGCGGGCGGCGGGGCGCAGTGGGGTGTGTCCGGGGCGCGGGCGGCGGGGCGCAGGGGGTGTGTCGGGGCGCCCGGGGGCTGCGCCCACACCCGGCTTGGGGGGCCCGCGCGCGCTGGGTGCGTGCCGACGGCCGTGCCGCCTCTCCTCCCCTTCGCTTCCCTTCCTTCCCTTCCTTGGGGATTTGCTCCGTCCCGCCGCCGGTGCGCACTCCCCCACCCTCCGCGTCTGAAACTAGGGACAGCCAGCCCAGGCCGTCCCGGAGTCGGGGCCCCGCGAGGGGGACCGGCCAGTGCACACCCACCCGTGCGCCCAGACCGCAGTCTTGGCTCCTCTCTGCCCCGGGCCGAGAGCTGGTCGGTCTCGGTCGGCGCCCATCGAGCCCCAGCCCCGGGCCTCGGCCACGCCGTTGGCTAGAAAGCCTCCAATCCTTGTGTGGGTCTGAGCTAAGCCGCTGAGCCCAGCGCCTCTGGGAGCGGGAGCGGATGGGTTGTTTCCTCCAACCCCGCACACTTCCTCAAGTGCAGCCCAAGTACCTGCGCTCCCTTGGCGCGCTTACAGCACTGGCTGTTCCAGAGGTAGCTCGCGGAGCTTTAGAGATCTGAAAGTTAGGTGGTGGGTTTCCCCCCTTTGAAATGACATTAGCCCTCACTTGGGAAGGGGATTTCAGGGCCTTCTCAGGCGCACTTCGCATCTGGAAATTATGCGTCGTGTTTCTCAAGCACTCCACACCCAGGCCCCCACCACACCCCACCCGCCACTCCCCAGCCTCCCCTACTGCCTGTTAAAGGTGCATGCTTGTGTCTCTTCAAGTCTCCTGTGTGACCCCTTGGACCCGGGTAGCTGAGATGATTGTGGATGCCTGTTGGAATTGGGAATACGAGGCATGGAGGGAGACCCGAGAGAGGCCCAAGGAGTCATCTTGGCCAATTGTCTGGACAGCTGAGGGCACCAAGGCACAGGAATGGTCTAAAGATTTCTCAAAGATCACACAGCTCTTAAAACCTGCACAACCTGCTTCATCGATGAAGGAGTGATGCAAGGCTTAATAGGATCTTACTGGTCTCAATATGCAAGAAAGCAAACATTTTAAATACGCGATTTAAATACAGTACTACTTAATTCCTATAGATTTTTGTTGGCACCATGGTTGAATTCCTTAGAAAACAAAACCCTGGCCCTGGAATTAATGCGAGGAAGCAGATGGGAGTCCTGGGACTTTCCTAAAAACCTCTGCAGGGCTGGAGCAGGGATTTCCCAGAGGTCCCGGCCTGGGAAGTGAGTTTGGGTGATCAGACCCCTGGCGAGCCTGCGGAATGACACACCTGGCTGGCCTCTTCTGAGCCTCCCTGGCCAGTTGAGCTCACGTGACCGCCGCCCCGCCCAGCTCCTAGAGGGCAGGACTGTTCTTTACCTCCCTGCCAATATCTCCTAGCCTGAAGAAATCTTTCTGACTGGCTGCTAGCGAATAAGCGAAATTAAATAGAGTTCGGAGTTTGGGAGTAAGATCAGGGCTGGATGTTTTGACCGAGAGTTTTTTTTGGGGGGGAGAGGGGGTTGTTTGTTTTGTTGCCTAGAAATACTGTGATTGCATCCAGTTAGTCTAAAGAGTGGTGGGGCACCAACAACCCCCCTTCTCCCGGGGCATTTCCCTCCACAGCCCCCTTTGCCCCCCAGTTCGCTGGCAGTCTCAGTTTTTGAGTGCCCTTGATACCCCTGTCCGTCCCCCACATTTATAGCATGTTCATTACCTAGTTCCTTCCACATTCTTTTGTGATGTCGCAGGGGATCATTTTCCTGTCTCCCTCCCCTCTGCTCCCTCCATAAACCATGTCCACGTTGCCGTAATAATCTCCCCTCTTGACTCCCAGCCACGAGTCACTTTCTTCATTTTAATCCATCTTCTTTCATGCTCACAGATTAATATTCCTAACATTCTGATTTTGCCACATCACTCCTCTCAAGAAATCACAATGGTTCCCCAGTGTTCACTTCCATTTGATTCTTCTCCAACTGATATTTTTGGGCATCTGCTGTTCTAGGAACTGGTACCATGTGCTGAGGCTTAAACAGGGAACAGGACAATATCCGAGCCCTGGACCTGCTGACAGGCTAACAGATGATAAATAGCCACCGGGGAGAGAAAAAGACTTAAAAAAAAAAAAAAAGGAACCACGAAACAATGCAGAACCTTGGGGATGCCGATGAGGGAGAGGCTTTTTCTTCATGGGAGGAGCTAGGAAAATTACAGCTGGGCTTTGAAGCATGAGGACGAGTTCAAGGAGATGGGCAGGGCTGGAGGAGAAGGGCATATGAAGCGGAGGGGAGAGCGAGCGACCTCGAGCATGCTGGCATGGACCCGGTAGACAAGGCCAAGGATCAGTCCTCGTCTGGGCAGTTGGAATTGTCTTGATTCACCGGAGAAGTCAGTTATGAAGGGCTGGAGAGAGCTGATCCAAGAGCAGCCCACCTCTTCCCTGCCTGATGCGCCCGGTGCCTTTATGATGGTCTGGTGTGCACTCGAATGGCAGCTCAGAAAGTCAGTTCTGTCGGGAAGTATAGCCCAGCCTCTCTTGCACACACCTGTCCCAGTCTTCCCTGAGCCCAGCTGAAGTACTGCCCTGCCTCCTTTGCATTTACTGTGTGTGCAGGCTGGGCCCATCCTAGGAGGCCGGCCTCATCTTCTGGCACCCTGAAGTTTCTCCGAGTGGCCCTTAGGCTTCTCCTTCCTGAGCCTTTCCAGACGGGGTAGCCAGTGCCAGCCCACTGCCAGCCCTGGGCGGCTTGACAGCACAACTGGATTGGACCTTCGGCCCCACCTTCCTTCCTGTCTCTTCTCTTCCCTTTCCCCACCTTTTCTCTCTCTTCTTTTGTGCGTGCAGAATTGTGATAGTTATTTGCATCTATGTGGATAGATGTCAGGGTTCCATATGTATTTATTGATTCTTTTCTGTAGAAACAGTGGATGAGACTTGTTAGGCCAGGAGCTGTAGTGTGACACGGGTGGGGGCCCCGGTGGGAGGCTCTCTGGCTGGAGGATACTTTGTGGACTCTTGCCCTCTTTAGGACCCCCCACTTCGTTCCTGCTCTGTGGGACCTGTGGGCCGATGCTGGGACCCCTCCTTGCTCCTGGGCCTGTGTTGCCCTTTTTTCTCTCTCCAGGCCTTCAGAACTGACTTCTCCCATTTCTGGAGCCTCCCTGGCCCAATGAACTCATTCAGGTCACGTCATCTCGTGAGCACCGGGGGTGCTATGCCTGGTGCCTCAATCCTCCCTACCTGTGAGGGAGACGGTATAATCTGCATTTTACAAGGAAGAAAACTCCAGCTTACTTGCGTTAGGTCAATAACTCAGGTTTTGAACCTAAATCTTAGAACCCAGCTCTCTACGTCAGGTGCTCTTTCCATTATCTCACGGTTTCCTGAAAGGGTTGTCTGTTGAACATCTGAGTCCGAATTAGGATCTGATGGGAAGACACTCAAATTTTCTGGGCCTGGGCAACGGTGAGGGAGCAGGATCAGGTAGGTTTGTTCCAGAGCCCCAAGTTTTCTGAGGTATAAAATGAGCTGGGACCCCCCCCAAATAAGGCTGAACACGCCATGCGAGCCCCTCCCTTCCTGCTGGCCTGGTGGGTCTCACCTCCCTCCTCAAGAGTGGGGTCTGGTCACCAGCACATCTCTTTATTCTACAAATTCTTATTTTGCCCCCTTTCTCAGTTTCTGCCATGTGTGGCAAAGGGATGGCCAAAAGCCTCGGGGGCTGACTGTGGGGACCGGGGCTGAGGGCCTCCGAGCGTTCGGGAGAGGCCCAGCGTGGAGTAGGCGCTCCGTGCCCTGCCCCTCCTGTTTCCCTCCCCTACTCTGTATCTAGTCAGGGTCTGGCAGGCACTCGGCCCTCAGTATGTGTGCTACATATAATCTCCCAAGTCCAGGGCTTTTGTGTCGGAAGGGCCGAATATTGCAACCTTATATCCCAACCCAGCAGATTAACACCTGCACAGTAATACTAGTCATGAATTATCTGTTCAACACCCTCTCCCCACCCTGCTCCCTTTCCCGGTTCCCTTGAGATTCCTTGAGAAGAACCTCAGAGAGAGATGGGCAGCCGTGTTCTCTGGTGATAGTCAGCTGTCCTGAAAGAGTAGCCTCCTTCTGCTCGTGTCTCTCTTTTTACCTCACCTTCCCACTGAATGTACTGGGCACTTCGCTGTCCCCTCCGGCGAGCCCCGCAGAAGCGGGTCCCTTCAGTGGTGCCCCGTGGTGTTCTCCCGCAGCCCCTCTCCTCTCGGGCGTGGTCCAGAGGATGGAGAGCCAGGCCCTTGGCGCAGAAAGGGGACCCTGGGCAGCAGGAGGCCCGCCCCACCCTCCCCGCCAGCTGGCGGGCTGCCTGAGGGCTGGCCAGGAGTGAGGACCCAAGTAATGAGTGATTAATGGGCACCCCATCTAATCTCCTGCCAGGGGAAATGAAGGGCCAGCCATGGGCTGGGGCTCGTCATGACCTGCTCCAGGTGGGCTTGGAATGTGCCCAGCTCAGGATGGGGATTAAGGCTTGAAAGACAGAGGAAATGAGATGTTAACCCTTCAGGCGATGGCCCTCTGAGCCCCAGCAGGGAAATCACGAGAGAATCATCTACAGGCATCTGATGAAAGGGGAGCATGGCCTTTGATTTATGGCCGGGGTGCAGCCCCATGAGTGTGGAGGGTGAGTGGGGAGGCAGGGAGGCGCGGGCTGACGAGCCACGCCTTTGACTTAACCATTTTTCTTGGAGGCTCAGTCAAGAGAGATTAATTTCTTATGAACATGGATACGTGGACAGCTGGGAGGCTGCTCTACCTGATTCCTTCTTGGAAACCTTCCGATCCTATCAACAAGTTACAAATTGGTAGTTGCCAAACAGACTTTTCCTCCTGAAGCGCAATGCGGGTGACCACAGGGCATTTCAAGGCAGAGAGGAGGGCGTGTGGCCCTGGCGGGTCCACATGTCTACTCGTGGGGTTCCCCTACTCCTGGGCCGGGCAGCAGTGGGGAGGTGCTCCCCGGGCTCCGGCCTGGCCTCCCTTAAGCTGCGGCTTCCTGAACGGTTCCCTTGCGTGCTGTAGTTTTCCGGTCTGTGAAAAGAGGGTAATGACAGCACAGATCCCGGGTGAGATGCACGAGCATGTAAAGTGCTCCCAGCAGCCTTACCCCCGTGGAATGCCGTCGTGTTCCCTGGCTCGCTGAGCCCGGAGACCATGGCTTCTCCGGGAGGGGCATGAGCAGCCGCACCTCCAGGTCTCCGAGACCTGCTGTGGGGGAGCTGACAAAGCCCTCTCTGATTGATCTCGCTTGTTTGACCCCTGACCCTCGCGTGCCTTGAATTCTGGCCCCCCTCTCCCTCCCTTCTGCTGCTGGCTCCTGGCCTCTGGCTGCCCTTTGGATGACACTGCCCTGCCCGTCACCCCCCACCTCCACGCCCAGCAGCCAGATGCGGTGGAGGGGCAGGGATGGCTGCCTGGTCCTCCTGCCACATGGCTGCTGCCTGCCAGCCCTGCCCATGGCCTGCCTTGCCCTGACCCGACGGCCCCAAGCACAGCGGCTGAGGGCGGCGACGGCAGCTGCCTTGTGAGCAGAATCAGGAACGGTGGGGACAGTGTGATCCGGGTGCAGGCCGCAGCTCTGTCCCCTTCTGGTTTCTCTGGGCTCCCATAGCCTCATCCTTGATTGAGGCTAGTAATAGTAACGCTTACCTGATGGTTGGCAGGCGGGTCACAGCCAGCAGTGGATGGCAAGCCCTTTGGACTGTGGGGGTGCTGGTGGGGGGCAGTTTACTGCGGGTCATGAGGCGTGGAGCTGCGTCTTCCAGCTGAGAGCGCTGACATCCTAGCCTCTGTTTCTATTTCGTGCCTTTGTCAGAACACACAAGTACCCAGGGCCTGCTCCACTCTAGTGAGGTTTCGGTCAAGGCCGAGGGTTTCACTCTGCCTGAGGTCCACGGGATCTTCTGGCCGGCTCGGGAGAAGGAGCTGCCGTTTCCGGAGCTCCATGTCAGGTCCTGGGATTTACCTGCATTGATTTATTGCCTTCTCTCAGTAATTCGTGTGAGCTAGACATTATTATTCCCATTCTACAGCCTAGACAAGTGAGGCACAGAGAGGTTAAGGAACTCGAGCCTGCTCACACGACAAGTGGCTGTGATGTCAGAGTGATGTTTGAATTTCCAGTCATCTGACTGCAACCCATGTGCTCTGGGGAAGCGAATGGGCTAGTTAGGGCCTCAGTCTAACTGGAACTCACTGGAAAGTCAATTAGTAACCACTTAAAACTCTAATTGTAACCCACTTATAATTTTTTAAAGATTGAAATGTAATTCACACACTATAAAATTCACCATTTTATTTTATTTTATTTTATTAAGATTTTATTTATGACAAAGAGAGAAATAGCAAGAACTCAAGCCTGGGGGGGGGCAGTTGCTGGAGAGGGAGAAGGGGGCTCCCTGTAATATGGGGCTGGATACCAGGATGCTGGGATCATGACCCGAGCCAAAGGCAGATGCTTAACAACTGAGCTACTCAGGCGCCCCAAAGCTCACCATTTTAAATGTATAATTTAGTATACATTTAGTTTATTCATGGAGTTGTGCAATCATCGCCCGTTACGTAATTCCAGAATATTTTCACCACCCTCAAAAGAAACCCCATACCCATTAGAAGTCACTCCCCATCCTCCCTCCCTACCAGCCCCTGGAAACCCCTCATCTACCTTCATTCTCTCTGGATTCTGGTCATTTCGGATAAATGGTATCCTACAATATGTGGTCTTCTGCACCTCTCTTCTTTCACTAAGATTAATGTCTTCATCCTTCGTGAAGCACGGATCAGTACCTCGTTTCTTTTTATCACTACGTAACCCACTCTTAAAATAAAATATAAGGCGGTTTTGCTTAGAGAAGGGCTGGAGTACCGGGCTCAGAACAGAGGCAGCACACAGGGGCGCTCATTTTTTCCGGTGGGCAGGTGTGAGAGAACCAGAAACCCCGGGGCAGGTGGAGTGAGTGTGGAGAGGCAGACAGGTGTGGGCCTGGCTAGCTGCCTGTGCCTGGGATCCCCAGCCGCTCTCCTCTCGACACCTTGCCGCACTGCCCTGGGCTCAGGCGGTGGGTAGGGTCTGCGGGAGCCGTCCTGGCGAGGTGGCGTGGGTGCAGTGGGCCTGCGCCTGGGAGAAGCCGGCCAGCGGGGCTCGGGAGCGGCCTTTGCCAGAGTCTGTCCAGTGTGGGCACTGCATGACGTCTTAGCAGCTGCATGGGTGGCCGTGACACTTGTGACCCAGGTGGCCTGCGGTGGCAAAGACGCCCTGCCGGCTCCGCTTCTTTGCTGGTTAAGTTTCTCAATATCAGACTTGACTTTTTTCTGATTACAAAGACCAGGTGTATTTATTGTAGAAATCTTAGAGGGGCGCCTGGGTGGCTCAGCTGGTTGGGCGACTGCCTTCTGCTCAGGTCGTGATCCTGGAGTCCTGGGATCGAGCCCCACATCGGGCTCTCTGCTCGGTGGGAAGCCTGCTTCTCCCTCTCTCACTCCCCCTGCTTGTGTTCCCTCTCTGGCTGTGTTTCTCTCTGTCAAATAAATAAATAAAATATTAAAAAAAAGAAATCTTAGAAATAAGATTATTATAATTAAACAAATTATCCTTAATTCCCCAACCAATGATGACCATTATTCATCATGTGTATCTTTATAGTCTCTTTTTTCTACACACACACAGGGAGAGTTTTATAAAATAGGTATCATGCTGAACCTACTGTTTGGTTCACTACTTTTTTCACTTAACAGTAAATCATAAACATTTCCCCTAGATACTAAACAGTCAGTATTCTTCCGAAACATGGTGTTCTTAATGGCTGCAGAGTATTTTAAACAGTAAACAGAGTTACTGTTTGCTTAACTGGTCCCGTCTTTGGCGACATGTTGATTGTTTTCAGTTTTTCAGTATTATTTACAAATAAAACTTCTTGTTTTGTCCATGTTTGGGATACTTCTGCTCTTTGTGGGACAAAAGATACAAAAACTCTAAAGGTATTTGATACCTATGGGACAGTTAGCCTTCCAGAGAGACTGTGTAATTTATGATTCCACAAAAAAAGAAAAATTTTTTAACTTGACTTTACGTGTAACTTTACCAAAACATCCCTCCCTCCCTCCTCTTTCTCGTCTCTTTCTCGGCCCTTCTCACATCTGCATAGTACACTAACTGCTTATGCCCTTCTGTTTTCCCCTTGATATTTGCCTGGAAGGACATGCACATCTGTCTTTTTCAACAGACTACGATTTTGTATAAACATTTCTCTTAACCTACTCAGGCTTCCCATTTTTAGGCATAAATGACAATTTCCATCATTTTAGTTTATGGTGTGGGTTTTTTCTAGTTTTTCCTTAATCAAAAAATTAGTGCTACCAATGTCACTGCTCAGCTTGCCGGTCTCCTGTGTTGTCCCTCACCCCCCTCATCTCATGTTCTGTTTGGAAATTCAGTTCCCAGCCATGTAACTACCAAGTCCAAAGCCGGAGCCATGCTCCTGGCGGTCCACGCTGTTCAGGGGCGCTGCAGAGAAGATGCACCTAGGAGGCCCAGGTGGGAGTGCTGGGAAACAGAAGGGGGGCTTGTTTTCTGTCTTCCCTTCCTTTTCCCTCTTGGGTTCTCTTCTGTGCTCAGGTGGCACCAGAGGAGCTCAGCACCTCACTCCTGGCAAGGGGCGCAGGAAGGGGCGCAGGAAGGGGCGCAGGAAGGGGCAGAGTCCCAAGCTCCTCCGCACAGGGAATCCGGTCAGCGGTTCCTCCAGCACTCACTTGGAAATGGAATCGTGCAGAGTGTGGTCTTTGGTCCCTGGCCCTTGCCGCAGAGCGGGGCGGAAGGTCTCGGCCGCTTCTGCCATCCTGTTCCTCTGCCTGGGGGGTTCCATCTGTGCAGCCGGGCAGTCCCTTACTCCTGCGTCCAGTGCTTTGGGAGCCTTGCGGGGCCTCCCAGGTAGCACGCCCCGCGTTGTCATTGGTGTGAATCCCCGTCCTGACACTTACTGCCCCTGCAGGGGGAACAGCTGAACCACCTTGAGCTTCGGCTTCCTCGCGTGTGAAATGGACCAGGAATCATTGGTGCCGTAATAGTTAGAGGAGACAGCGCTTGTTCATCTCTGTGCTGAAACCAGGGCCTCCAATGTGCCTTACCTACCAGCTTAAAGATAAAAGCCTGGGTGGCTCAGTCGTTAACCATCTGCTTTGGCTCAGGTCATGATCCTGGAGTCCCAGGATCCAGCCCCACATGGGGCTCCATGCTAGTCGGGAAGCCTGCTTCTCCCTCTCTCAGCTCCTTCTCCCAGCTTGTGTTCCCTCTCTGGCTATGTTTCCGTCTGTCCAATAAATAAAATCTTAAAAAAAAAAAAAGATAAAGCAGATGGTCTTCCTGCCTTGGGGGAGCATTCCCAGAGGTTGTAGGAAGACTGGGGGCCCCCAGAGGGGCATCAGACTCTGACTGGTGAGAGTTAAAAGACTTGAGGGGGTCCCCTTACCTTAATAGGGAAACAACATGAGTGGAGGGGAAGGAAATAGAAGCGGGTTGGGTTGATGGGAGGGCTGCATTCTTGAAGACCTCCCAGGATTCAGATCTCTGGTAATTGACTTTCTTTGTTCCCATAAAATAAATGTAAAGGGTGTGCGGCATGCTTGATACATTCTCAGAAAGTGTCGTTTTGCTCCGATGTTGCTTTTCCCGTGGTGGGTCAGTGTTATCTCTAACGTGGCTCAGTGGGCTTACTCATAAATTGCTCACTGAGTATCTCCTGACGGCTCTCTGGCTCCCTCAAGAGCCACCCTGGTGGCCATGATTGTTCATCACCCGTCATCTCAGTGTGTTTTTAATCTGGCATCCCTGTTTGACAGAGGGCCTCCTGGATCAGGGTCTGGCATGCTGTTTTCATAAAGGGCCAAAGAGTTAGTGTTTCAGCTTTGCAGGATGGGCTGTGTGGCAAGAATCACCTCTGCCTTTTGAGCAGGAGAGGAGCGATAGGACATAAAGATGTGGGCCAGACTGTATTCTACTAAAACCTCCTCCTCCTCCTCTTCTTCTTTTTCCTTCTTCTCCCACTTCTCCTCTTCCTCCTCCACCACCACCTTCTCCTCCTCGTCCTCCTCCTCCTCTTCCTTCTCCTCCTCCTCCACCACCACCTTCTCCTCCTTGGCCTCCTCCTCCTCCTCCTCCTTCTTCTTGCCTTCTTCTTCTTCTTCTTCTTCTTCTTCTTCTTCTTCTTCTTCTTCTTCTTCTTCTTCTCAGACACTGCAGTTTGAATTTTATGTAATTTGCATGTCAATAAGTAGTATCCTTCTGATTTTGTCTATTCCTTTTTCTAATTTGAAGATACAAGAGAAGAGGCCGTGGGTCGGGTTTGGCCCCTGGTCAGAGTTTGTTGACCCCTGACCTAGATGACTATCATACTTGAAAATTGTTTTAGATTATAAAAAGAGTGAATGTTAAAATATCCCTGTAGTTAATAAAATCACTTGCAGAAGTTTGAGTGCTCGTAAGAGGATGTAGCTTAATTCTCAAGTTCTGTCAAATGATTGTGGGTATCATCTTGCATGATACTAAGGTAGGCAATTACTTTGACACAGTTTGTAATTCTTTAAGCAGTTATTCTAATGAGTTAAACAGTTTTAATCATGTTATTTCAAAATTTAAGCCTCAAATGACTTTTTCACATTGTTCTGTCATTCCACCCCCTGGCTCTAGTTGTAGTCATGAAATGTTTATTATCATGTACTGTTGCGCAGTCTGGCATTTCTGTCGGATTCTCAACACCGTGATGACCTGTGCTAGG
This sequence comes from Spilogale gracilis, assembly GCA_004023965.1. NCBI lineage: Eukaryota > Metazoa > Chordata > Mammalia > Carnivora > Mephitidae > Spilogale > Spilogale gracilis. Next base: position 15,829 of record PITA01014932.1, on the reverse strand, counting down.
GGCCTTGGAACTTGATTTCGGCTGCAATTTTTACTGTAAAGCCCCGGGGAAGGCATGGGAGGGGGACCCGCGTATGTCTGGCACATAGTGAATGTGGACTAAACTTTTGTTCCCTCGCCTCCCTTTCTTTTCCTCCCCACCCAAAAGTTCTGTATATTTGGTCATCCCCCAAACCTGCTGAGCCTCTTTGAAACTGTGGCTTTGGTTCTTTCCACATGCAGCAAAGTCACTAACCTTTTGAAATGGAAACGAAAACAAAGGCTGTTAGAGAGCAGTTTCCCTCCAAGGTCACCAGCGTTCCCTTGCAGAAGAATAAGCAGGGCTGGGCTGAGAGCACCAGCCAGCCAGCCCTGGGCCAGACCAGAGAGGCTCCAGGCCCAGGGAAAGCGCCTCCAGCTGGGTGCAGACCCAGCCCTCCAGCCAGGAGGGGTGCGCCTGGCCTGCTGGCTGCTCCGAGTTCTGCAGCTCCTGGGTGTATCTTGGTTTCAGGGATTCCAATGGTAGGAAAGCCAGGATCCTCTCCAGATGGAAGACCACCAGCCCCGAAGGTGACCGTGATGCTGTAGCTCTTGGCTCGTGAGTGTGCTCTTGCTGTGTGTGTTGGACGCAAGGCCTGTCTTGATAGACGGATGTTTGTGTTGTTTAGAGGATAACGGCGCGTAACCACGTGTGCTTTCTGGCTGGGGGTCTGGCAGGATGTGAAAGGAGGCAGCCACCATCCTTTGGCCAGTGAGACTTTTTGTTATTGCTTTGACTGGGGGCTTGGCTTCTTCCTGTGCTTGAGCAGCTCTTTGGTTTACAGAGAAGTGATCTTGGAGCCAGGGGCATGGGTGTTGAGTACTGACTTTGCACGAAGTTGCCGAATAACCTCCAGCCATACGTTCCCCATCTCTGGGGTCACTCATTCTTCATTCCTAAGTGCATGGTGACAACCTAGACCATTTCTGAGGGCTCTTTTCTCAGTTGAGATATATGGAGAGCCCAGACTTTCATTCCCACCCAGCATCAATAAGACATCCCTCCCTCTCCCCACGGGGGTGTTCAGACATGGCCTAGTGGAGAGTCAGGACTCTTAACACCACCTGGTAACGAGGCTATTTGTCCCCCTTTCCCTCCCACTAGTGGTGCCGGTGGAGGCCATATGCGATACAGTAGTGACGTATTCCTACCCTGCCAGCCAGGGAAGGATCCGTGGGACCTGTTGGAGAGCTGAACTCCCATCCCTGCTCAGCAGTTATGATGGGTCCCCCCTTCCCCTGCCAATGTCAGCGGAGGCCAGGCGGCAAACCTGGGCTTTCATCTCCCCTGGCCATAATGATGTGGGGTCCTCCTTCCTCTGCAGGAGCAGGGTCAAAGGCAGACCGCTAGAGTGGGAGGTTTCAATAAGATCTAGAACCTGAAACATGACACCTAACACGATACCTAAAACATCCAGGTTTTGACTGAACATTACTCATCACCCCAAGAGCCAGGAAGATCTCCAACTGAATGAAAAAAGACAGTCAAGGCCAACACCACGATGATGGAGGTGTGGGAATGATCTGGCAGAGATTTTAGAGCGGCCGTCGTAAAATGCTCCAGTGAGCGACTCTGAATGTGCTTGAGACAAATGAGGAAAAAATGGGAAGTCTCAGAAAAGAAACAGCAGACATAAAGAAGAACCAAATGACAGCTTTTGAGTTGAAAAATATAATAAGTGAAATAAAATCTCACGGGGATGGGCTTCACCACAGAAAGGAGATGACAGAGGGAAAGAAAATAAATCAGGGAATTTAAAGATGTAACAATAAAAGTTGCTGGATCTGAACAACAGAGAGAAAACAGACGGGGGCAGGGAAAGAAAGGGCAGATCCTCAGGAAGCTGAGGTGGGACTGAAGAATTCTCAGTGAACTAAAACTTCCAGGGTTAGAGTAAGAAACAAACCCGCAGAAATCAGGAAGCTTTAATGAATCTCCAACAGGATAAACCCAAAGAAATCCATACCATGGTACATCATAGTCAAACTTTGAAAAATAAGTTTGCAAAAAAAAAATGGAGTAGGAGGACTCCGTCTGCCAGATTTCAAGACTCTGGAGCTACACGGATGCAGCCTGTGCGATGTTGGCAGCGGGATGGGCACGGAGGTCATTGGTACAGAACAGAGAACCTAGGAACATGCCCATCTGACTGTTGACAAAGGTTCACGGGGAAATCGGAGACACATTGCAGTGACCTCAGTGAGGAGCGGGATGATGCTGGTGGAAGACGGAGTGGAGAGGAGAGTCCTGAGATAACAATCAGAGAGGTCCAGAGTCCTTCCCCTGCATGCACAGCTCATTCGTAGAGGCCGAGTTATTGTCGATATCTTCCTCATGCTGGTTTGGGTCACAGGGAGCATCCACAAAGCAGACACAAGGGACAGGAAGAGAACAGATTTGCATGACGGCTGATGCCTAGAGAAGAAGGGTATGATAACAGTTTCTTTCTGCTACACCCAGTTGCCTTGTATCGTCCCCCTTGACCTGTCTGTGACTTTTGATCCCAATGACTTGCTTCTCTTGGTTCCCTTAAGTATACTTCCTAATTCATGACATGGCTGTCTGTTTCACATTATTATAATCTTTTAATCAGAGCACCTGATGTCAGCTTTGCCTAATACTGGCTCATGACAGAATTGTGTAGAGGAAGTAAGACTCATTTGCTAGGCTTCTGCTTCCTTTTGTAGGCTGTGGAGCCTCTTGGCATCTGCGGCACAGCAGCGATTGCTACAAATCATTGACTAGATTTCCATCACTTAAAAAAATAAGGACATGATTCAAATGTCAAGGAAGAAGCCCCAAGAGCCAAGCAAAAAGAAAAAGAAAGGGCAAGCCCTTCCCCTGATGTTCAGAAGCACCGAGGGCAGAGTGTGTGGCCGGCTGATTTATGATGGCCGAGCCGCATGGGTCCGGGACGAGTTCTGGCCAGGCAAAGGCATGCGGGAACCGAGGAACTCTCCAGGACTCAAGGCCAAAGCCGCCGTGCAGGGAGCAGAGCAGAGCACCGCCTCGAGCCCAGGGGCCACCGAGCCCGGCCGCGGCCCACGCCGCAGGCTGCATGCTATGCGCCAGGTCAGGGTCAGTGTGAATACGAGCAGCTTCCCTGGAAATGCGTGTTTGAGGTAGCGCGCTCAGGAGGCCAGAGAGGCGGCCATGCAGGGGCCGGGGTTCAGGTCCGGCCACCAACTAGCGCGAGGACTGCGGACATACCAGTTCACTGCTCACGGCCTCGGCCTCCGTTCCTGTAAAATGGGGGAGATCGAGCGCACCTACCTCCGAGGGCTGCCTTGAGAACATATATAAACGTGCCTAATTTTGTAACTTTTTCCTGAAAAAAATACTACATGCGCACATAGTTCCTCCCAACACTGAAGTCTCACTTTTTGAAGACTCATTTTGTAGACGAATGTGCTGATTGCCCACTAGGAATCTGTTCTTTTAGTGTTAGTGCATCTGGTCCAGTGTCCTTGCCTGGTATGAGCACACGCGCACACACACACACACACACGCACACACGTGCGTGCGCGCCTGTGCACAGATGTACACACTGCTTGCTGGAGTGGTAAGAGGTCATTTGCAGGCTGCGGGACCTGAGTTTGTATCAGAAGGAAAGGGGGGACCAGGAGGGCGGCTCAGCCTGAGCCAAAGCTGCCAGGGGTCCCATTGGCCACCTGCCTTTGAGCAAGCTGGTTTTTGAGATGAACTAGATCAGCATCTTAGGAGATGGCCTGGGCAGCCAATCTGTGGTTGTGGGAGTCTGCTTTTGTTCCCTTTGATAACTACAACCTAGGGATTACAAACTGCTCTTGGCAGAGGGTGCTGGGGAAAGATGGAGTCCTCAGAGTGAGGAGGAGGGCTGGGTCTGTCTCTGGGAGTTTTTGATCCCTAGGTGGGGTAGCTGGCAGCCCACCACAGCTGTTTATTTGCATGTTGAAGGCTTCGGGAGGGGGCCAGGGAACATCGTCCACAGTGCTAATTTCAGAAGGCATCAGCAGGGGCTGAGCTGGCCAGCAGCACCTTGGAAACACAGTGTGATCACTTGCAGAGAAGGTCCTCCAAGTGAGACTGAATGTAAATTCTTTCTGTCATCACAGAGCCCCTGCTGTGCCCCAGGCACTGTCCTAGGCTTCAGGAACATAAAAAACAAGTCTTTTAGAAGCTTTTGTACTCTTCTGTAGTCCTGTGTTGTGGGGCTGAAAGACAGACACAAATCACAGTGATAAACTGACAACTACTAGACTGGAGTTCCGCTGGAGACTTACACAGAACCGGGTTTATCAAGTGCTGTGAATCAAATGACTAGTATTTGGGGACGAGAAAAGGTCTTTCTCCAGACCAAGTTCTGCCTCCGATCTGTAATGACCGTGTCATTTGAAATTGAAATTGAAAAAGCAACTTTGTACAGAAGCAGGAACAAATGGCTCATTTATTTTAAGTATCTTGCCTTCCTGATTTTTCTGACCTTGAATATTCTCCTTCAGTTACCTGGGAAACATTTTTTAAGGACTGAAAACGTATGTAAACATCAGTGTTAATGACCATGGAAATGACGCAATCTGTATTGCAATCCCTAACTAATCTGTGTTGATTACTGATTCCTCAAGGTAAGAAAGGAGAGGTAGGTGTTTTCTTTATTGAGTAACCAACCCTGCTACGATCCGTTTGCTCGAAAGTATCCAGAGAGTTTCAACGGCTCTTCAAACATTTTTTTCTAAATCGGATTCTCTGGGTTTACTGGATGCTCTGGGTAAGCTAGCCAGTTTGCTGAATGGAGTCTCCTTGGGAAGAAATGAATTATGTGGTTAAGTTTGCCTATGACAGAGAAGAAAGGACAAGCCCTTCAAGGGGGTTAGGACAGAAGAGGGAGTACAGAGGATGGGGAGGGGAAGGGGAATGTTCTCTGGCTAGCTTCCTCCAGCCAGAAGAGGCTGGAAATGTGACCTGGGACTTGGGGGGGCGGCTGGCTCCTGCGGCCCTGGCCTGAATACCCTGCTGCCTGGGGCCATATTCCCTGCAAGAACTGTGGGGCTGTGGGGCAGGATGACAGCCACCAGAGGGCTTGAGAGGGTCAGGCCCTCTGTGGAGGCAGTACAGGTCTGTGGTGGGTCAGCACCTTCCTTCTGGTTGTAGGGCAGTCTGCAGCCATTGACAGAGTAATCAGACGTGGGCCCTGTTTTCTAAGATGTGGAAGTTACATGTCTCTGTTCTGATCATTTAAGCCAGTCCTGTCTGGATGAGGGTAGAAGGTGGTGTCAAATGACTGATCTAGTGTCTAAAATCTGGGCTCAGGCTGCCTGGATTTGAATCCTAACTGCCTTACCTACTAGCTGGCTGGCTCGGAAAAGTGACTTAACTCCCTGTACCTCCATTTCCTGATGGTACTCCCTTCAAAAGATTGTTGTGAGGATAAAATGAGATAATGTATGTCACACATGGAGAATGCCATTTGGCACGCAGTAGCCATTTAGTAGATGTTTGCTGTCATCCTCAGCCTCATGATTATCATCATCTGAAACAATAGATTATTAAGTGGCTCATCTTGGCTCACTTTGCTCTAAATGATGTTCATGGTACACTAAACAATCATGTCCTAAAGTGTGTCATCTGCCAGCAAATCCGTGAGGCACACCCAATCCCTTAGCGGAGCATCCATCCACCCACCCACCCACCCGTCCACCCATCTATCCATGCATCCTTCCATCCATCCATCCTTCCATTCATCCATCCTTCCATCCATCCACCCATCCACCCATCCAGTCTTGCATGCATGTATGCATGCATGCATGCATCCATCCATCCATCCATGCATGCATCCATGCATCCATCCATCCATCTGTCCACTCATGCATCCATGCAAGGCATGCATCCATCCATCTACCCACCCACCCATACATACATGCATCTGTCCATGCATCCATGCATCCATGCATCCATCCATCCATCCATCCATCTGTCCACCCATGTATCCATGCATGCATACATCCATCCATCCACCCACCCATCCATGCATCCATCCACTCATTCACTCATGCATACATGCATCCATCCACCCACCCATCCATGCATCCATCTGTCCATCCATCTATCCAGCCATCTACCCATGCATCCATCCATCCATCCATCTACCCATCCACCCATGCATCAATGCATTCATCTACCCATGCATCATCCGTCCGTCCATCCACCCATCCATCCATCCATCCATCCACCCACCCACCCATCCATCCATTCACGCATGTATCCATCCATTCATTTATTTACTAAATGTCTGGCTGAGCATGAATCTCTGCTAGGTGGGAGGCTGTGAGTCTAATAGGAGGAAAAGAGGACAAGCTCTGGTGTTGGTAATCTGTGCTCAAGTCCCAGATCTATATCCTCCCACTGTGTGGCCTCAGGTTTACGTGAGGATTAAATCACATGATTCATGTCCCATGTTAGGTGCTTAGTAAGAAGGTTTCTCACTCTTCTTCCCCTTAACTGATAATGGAAGGTAGTTGTGCATTGGAAACTGATGTTGGGAACCTTCGTATTTTTGTCCACAGACAACTGAAATGTCAGGTAGGGGACACTGCAAATGGCTGGTCACAGTTCTGTGAGAAGAAAGTTGGCAGAAATGGTGGCGGAGCAGAAAAAGGTGTTGGTGATGTTGGTAAAGACAGGATAGGGCCGAACGTAGGCCCACTACGGAGGCTCTCATTCCATCAGGATCTTCAGTGGGCGGCTTTCACAAAGGAAAGGGCAGGTTCTGAGACTTGCCCCCACCACATGCTACAGGGTGCTGATTTGGGGTCTGGAACTGCTCCTGAAATCTCTGGTCCTCATTGTGATGAGTCCCTTTCACTGCCCAAGGGAGTAGGGCTTTTGTTTGCGTAGTTGGTTACTTTGCATCATGGGAGTTCCAGAGGGAGAAGCCCAAGCATGGGGGGAAGACAGAGAGGTGGAACTGGACCCTGGATTTGGGGTATGGCCTCAGGGTGGGTCTCTCTGAACCCACACATGAGAGGCTGAGCAGATCCCTCTCTTTTGGGGTATGTAGAAATTGGGTGGGTTTTTCCAGGAGTTCTGGTCAAGCCATGAAGAGAAGGGGAAGGAAAGATCCTCAGAGGTGGGCCTGTGGGGAAGGGGCAGCAGAATAGTGCCATTGTCCAGAGCACAGTGGCCTCTCTGGAGTCGGGAGGCATTTTCTGCCCTGGGTTAGACCTGTCATGGCTCCTCTTTCCGTCTCTACCATACTGAGCCTTGGAACCCCCTACCACTCCCTCCTGGTGTGTGGGGACTGTGCCTGACCCAAATCAGGCAACTTTCAGCCTTCCTGCAGGATTTTTGTGGAAAGGAGATAGGGTTGGGCCTCCATCTCCCAGAGAGCATATATTCCAATAGAAACTAGATTGTTGGATTTTCGATCGCTATCAAGAAAAGTTATAAATCAACAGAAGAAAACCTCAAAAAGCAGAACTGGCTCCACAGATAGCATGTCTCCTCAGCTCACTAGCTCAGCACAGTGTTGCCAGACGAATTTTCGGGAAACCTCACTTTCACCAAACCTCCCTGGGCCAGAACCTACTACGATGGCTCTTTCTTGCCATCTCATCAAAATTCTCCTGGTGTGGCTTTTCAGGGACTTGGATAATGTGGCTTTGCCTCATCTTCATGATTTTATTCCCCCTGATCAGTTAGAACCCTGAGCAAGGGCCTTTAAACAATTCCATGAGCCCGAGCGAGACCTGGTTGCCCTCGCTGTGAGCGTTTCTCTGCTCTCTCGTCCTTTTCTCTCTCATCTTAAAAAGTACAGGTTATGGGGCACCTCGGTGGTTCAGTTGCTTAAGCCTCAGACTCTTGATTTTGGCTTGGGTTGTGACTTCAGGGTTGTGAGATCTAGCCCTGTGTTGGGCTCCCCGCTTGGTGGGGAGTCTGCTTGAGGTTCTCTCTCTGTGCCCCTCCCTCGCCTAAAATAAATAAATAAATCTTTTTTTTAAAAAGGGTAGGTTATGAGCCACAAAATTGATTCCATGACTGACTAAGGGGTTGTGACCCACAGTTTGAAAAGTGAACTGATTTAACACAACAGTAGTTGTGGAAGGACAAGCGCACAGCAGGAGACACAGTTACTCCCAGCTCTGCCGGACAAGCTCCTCAGCCGTATCAGGAGATAGAAGTAGTGACTCAAGTCTGATTAAGAAGCTGGTCAAGGGGGCGCCTGGGTGGCTCAGTTGGTTGGGGGACTGCCTTCGGCTCAGGTCATGACCCCAGAGACCCGGATCGAGCCCCACATCGGGCTTCCTGCTCGGCGGGAGGCCTGCTTCTCCCTCTGTCACTCCCCCTGCTTGTGTTCCCTCTCTGGCTGTGCTTCTCTCTGTCAAATAAATAAATAAAATCTTAAAAAAAAAAAAAGAAGTTGGTCAAGAAAGATTCTAGGCTGGTGGCCTCCAAAAAGTTGTTTTGATTGTACCCTCCATCACTAAAAGCTGTTTACATGTAGAAGTTCTGTGTACTGTTTGGTTATCCTATTTTAAGCAATGTATGATGTGACCCCATAAAACATACGCCACAAATATACATTTTAAAAAGATGAGATAGGTATGCCTGGGTGGCTCAGTCGGTCAAGCGTCTGGCTCTCAATTCCGGTTCAGGCTTGATCGCAGGGTTGTGAGATCGGGCTCCGTACTCGGCTTCATGCTGGTGTGGGATCGGGTGGGAATCCTCTCTCTCTGGCCCTCCCTCTGCCCCCATCTCCCCTCCCTCGCCCCCACAGCACATGCTCTCTGTCTCTTACTCTAAATAAAATAAAAGGAGAAGATAAAGATGAAAGAAACTCCGTTTTAAGATGACATGCTAATCATGAGGACTTCATTCTATTATCAGCAAATACCTGAAGGCAAAATACTCAGGACAGGGTCCATGGTTCTTAGCAGGACTATAAATCTATTTCCAAATGGTTTTGATAATTTAAGCTGTTTTTCTGGTTGACTTCTTGTCGGGTCTGGAGGCCATTGCTTTGCAACACATCTCCTTTCCTCCACATTGCTCCTCCGTTCCTGACAAAGCCCGAAGAGCTCCGTTGGCACCTTTTTTGTTACTTCCATCCACCAGAATTCTGGAGGAAGTCGTCATTGGCACTCTCCCTCATGCCCTCGGCCGCCGTTCATTTACCGAATGCTGGGGATTTTTAGCTCTCTTTAGGGGGTCAGGTCCTCCCGTGTTTGCCTTCCGTTGCTGTGTGGTGCCACACAGCTTCCTTCTTCCTCCTAGTTCCCCCACCCCTGTCTGCACAGGGCTCCCTCCCCCTGCGGTGTCCCTGCCCCCGCCCCACATCTGGCTGACACCTGCTTACCCATCAAGCCCCAGCATAAAGGGCCCTTCCTCAGAGGGACCTTCCTCTGACCGCTGCCCGCTATGCTTTCCAAGGCACCTTAGACTTCTTTCCTGGTGCTTGCCACAATTGTAATTTTACTTCAATTTCAGTTTGTTTAAAGTGTATAGTCCTCCAGCATCTAGACTCAATTCCCCGAGGACAGAGACCACGGCTGCAGTGCCGTGTGTGTGTGTGTGTGTGTGTGTGTGTGTGTGTGCGCGTGCCCAGCATCCAGTTCATGCAGTCTTAATATTTAATACTCACAACAACCCTGTGGTGGTTCCAAACAGGATCCACACTTTACAGGTGGGGAAATTGAGAGACAAGAGTGGGAATGCCAAAGGTCAGATGTTCATGAATGAAGGTGTAGCTCATGCAGGTTATGGTGTATACACTTCGTTGATTTGTAACCTGTGTAGACTGAAGGTTGATTTTTACATCCCCTCTTCTTGACCAGTCCTCAACAGTGATTTTTCTTCTCTTGAACTAGCTTGATCTGTGCGTAGGGTCTCTGTATAACACTATGGACCATACACTGTTCTAGATACACTGTTCTTTTCTTAGACAATTCCACGTTCCTAAATCTTATCTCCCAAAGCTAGATTATAAAGCTAAAGCCAGCACTCATTCATGCTTTCCTTGAATCTCTTAATAAGTAAATAACTACGGATTAGTTGATTATTATTAGCAGCTTGGCAGAGATTTTATTGTTCTGCCAAGTCAGACCCAGTCTTCACACCTGCCCACTGCCAGCCAAGAGAAAGACGATGCCTTGGATTCAGAGGAGTTTTAACTGTTCCAGCACATGTTGGCCTTCTTCCTGGTGGATCCCAGTTAACTTCTGGCTGAGACCCAAGCATCTGAGGGTCTTCGGTGCCACGAGTGATTTCGTGAGTTGCTGATGGCTAATTAGGAGTGATTATAGTTAAGACGCTTTACTTTCTTAATAGCCCCCAGAAAGAGCTGCTGGTAACTTTTAAAATCTTGATTATTTTTCCCTGGAAATGGAATGTTCTGATTCTCATGACTGTCTTTTTTTAAGTTCTTATACTTTATCTCCCCCTCCCCACCCCAACCCCTTTCTAGTAGGAAGGAAATTTGGAGTCCTGGGAAGAATGTGGAAACCAGTGATTTTGGAAAACTGGCTTTATTGGAGAGGAGCCTGGGCCGTTCCTTGAAACCTTGCTCCATTTACTTGCCTTTCCCCAAAAGGAGGGTGCAGGCAGAGGGGAGGCTGGGCCATAGGTTTTCTGCCCAAGTTCTATTACATTCCAACCAAGCCTCCCATCCCAGGCTTTCTGATGCTGTTTATAATTTACCTTTGAAACTGTTGGCTCATTTGACAGTGTTCAGTCTGTTTAGTAAGGACTTCTGAGTGAAGAGGTATTTGTCGGTGAGGCGGTCACCCGTTTGCGGTGTTGCTCAACCTGTTCTTAACATCGACATCGGCAGAGTGACCTGGGGACGGATGGCGCTCGGTGCCGGGCCCTGGGCCGAGCGTAGCCCGTGGGTCCGCTCGCTGACTCCCTCCCACCTGTGGCAGTTCTTCGGGACACATTTTTAAGCAGCGTCACTGAGATATAACTCACACTGCATACCCTTCACCGATGTAATGTCTATGATTAAATGATTGCTAAGACATCCACAGATTGTGCGGCCGTCACCACAATGTAATTGGAGAACATTTTTGTCACCCCAGGAGGAAACCTTGTACGTCCCATGAGCCCTTGACCCGGGCAACCACTAATGTAGTTTTTCTCGCTATAGATTTGCTTATTCCGAACATTTCCTATAAATGGGTCTGTGTAACATGTAGCCCCTTGCGGCGCATCTTTCACTTCGGGCAATGTTTTCAAGGTTCGTCCCACTGTAGCTTCTATCAGTCCCTTTATTTTTATTGTTAGGCAGTGTTTTTAGCTCTACAGTGCAGTTGGGGAAACCAAGACACACAGAGGTGAGATGACTTTCGCACCAGATTTCCAACGCCATCTTTTGCCCGATGCCAAGTCTGCTATTAGCTGGACTCTGAGATAATCGTACTAAAAGTAATTTATTGAACATCTTTTAAGGATCAATCCCTGTGCTAAATGTCCCATAATTTTTTTTACCTCCTGTGCACACATAATTGGATTTCAATTGGGAAATCTTATAACCACAACTGGGCAGTAACATTTCTGTTTTAATGTCCTCCATCTGCTCACTTGTGGTTTCATTAGTGCACTTAGGCTCTAGGATCTTCCTAAGCAAGAGATGCTGAAAATAGCATTGTTCTTCCTTCTGTAGGAGCTGGACCGCACTCTCGTCTGCGGAAAGTTGGTAGCATCTCAGAGGAGCCCTTGCTTCTTCCGGGACAGCCAGTGTCATGGTTTCTCATTTCATGGGGTCTCTCAGGTAAGTGGAGAACCTTTAAAAAGGAAACCAGGAAGATAGGAAATTCAATATTTTTGTTCTACTGTGTAGTCTCTATGGTAACTAGCCTGGTGGGTCTGCACATCAGCGATCTCTCTGCTACACTCTGTATGTGTGGTGACTTCGCTCCTCACGAAGGCGGCTGAGGCCTAGGGAGCTGTGTGGGTGGGAAGAGGCGCTCAGCCTGAGATCCAAGAGCCTCGGCTGCTGCCCTGTGCTCCGCGATTGCCCGGGAGACCTCCAGGATCCAGATGGTTACTTTTCAGTAAAGAGGTCCCCGGATCTATGGATATCTATCCTGGCTGCACAGTAGAGTTACCTGGAGGCCCTCCACACGGTTTGTGTCCTCTGGCCACGTCACTACCTGTTTTGACTTAATTGATCTGATGTGCTAAGAAACGGCCTCTCTGATTCCTTCTGCTCGGAACATCTTGACCTTCACCTGCATTTTTTATTTGATCTTGATGTCGACCAGGTGAGCTAGATAGAACGAGCAGTAGTGTCTACTTTGTGTGCAAGGAGACCGTGTGGCTAGCTCCCGGGAGCACGCTGCTTGAGTGCGAGGCGGGGAAGAGAGCCAGGTGCTCTGAACTGCCGTCCGTGCTGCCGAGGCTGCTCTTCAAACGTTTCTTTTTCTTTTTTTAAACTTTAAAACATTTTTTATTTTTTACATTTTACTTTTATTTATTTCAGAGAGTGCAAGAGAGGGCACGAGTGGGAGGGAGGGGTAGAGGGAGAGGGAGAAGCAGACTCCCCACCGAGCAGGGAGCCCAGTGCAGGGCTCGATCCCAGGACCCTGAGATCATGACCTGAGCCAAAGGCAGACTCTTAACCGACTGAGCCACCCTGGTGCCCTCAAACTTTTCTTTAGGCTGAAGGACCCTTTTAAAAATTCATCACTCTGAATGCTGTGCAAAAACTCCATATATAAAATGGCCAACAGCAGTATTTCATCAAGACGAATTTATTTTCCAAGTTTGAATCTGTAGCATTTACACAGTCTGAGATCAGTGGGTCTGTTTTGATAAACACCAGCGTTTGAAATCAGGATTTAATGGTGACCCCTCATACCTCAGCCTCAGCATCCGCTCTGTCCTGCCCTTGTCTGGGCTGCGTAGTATTCGGAGAATCTTAACCCCCACAGGTGGGCGCTTGCGGTTCCTTGAGGAAGTTCGTTTTGCCATTTCAAGACACTCTTTCAATAGAATGGAGGTAGCCGGGAAGGAAGAACTTCTTGTTTAAAAGTTGGGGCACTAAAGATATCTTATATATTTTTTTTTCTGTAATGATACATTAGCCTCAAATGTGTAGAACTTATAATAATAAAAAAAATAAAATGGTCTGTAACGTGTTATTTTGGTGGTGCGACATACAACTGCCCGACTAGAGAGCTAGAGCATCTGCTGGCTGTTGCTCTTGGGCCCGTGCCTCGCATTTAACTGAGTGCAGTGTGTGTGTGTGCGTGCGTGTGTGTGCGTGTGTGTGTGCATGTGCGTGTGCGTGTGTGCGTGTGCGTGTGTGCATGTGAGAGAGAGAGAGCGCTTCAGTCTGTAGTTACTTATCTAATTTTATGTAAGCAGACACATGCAGGCCTGAACGCCAAAGCCGTGTGCATAGCTGTAAGCTTCTTCGTCAATGCCATTCACAAGTGTGTCACAAAGACTCGGAGAAGGCAGGAAAGCTGCGTTATGAGGCCTCTGCAAAATCCAGCTGTTCACGGGGCAGCCCAGATCTGTTCAGGGTTAGAATTTGGTAACTAATGTGAATCAGTATGTTGCTATTTCTAAACCATAGTTTGGAAAGTAGTTTAAAAGGTATTTCAAGACACGAGCTATGCGTCCTGTTTGTAGAAGCTCCGGCAGCCCGCTGTCTAACCGCGGGGGAGTGAGCGAGGTCGTCGTGCCATGGGTCGGTTCGAGACCGCAGCATATTTGAGCACCAGGACCCAGTGGGGGACAGAGAAGTGGTCACAGTCACATACTGAGCCAGATTGAAAAGGGCAGGGGGGGACCAAAGCTGGGTTCACCATGTGGGGAAGCAAGCGTAAGTCTGGCTACCATCAGAAAGGTCCCCACAAGTACCGACGACTCTCAAAAAGGTGGCCATCGAGGCACAAAAGGGAAGGCCATTGCTTGGGAGAACTGCCTTCTGCAAAGTGTTTTTCTTGATGGAATTTCAGAATTTTAACTGATGCCCCTGCAAACACTGAACCTCTTGTAATGACCACATTGGTGGTTGGAAGCCATCTCTCTTTGAGGGAGGTCTGGTGGGCTCCCCTCCAGGCCGTTCATTCACTTGGAGAAATTGCCCACAGGTTAGAAATGAGCAGGGTGGAAGCAGTGAAAGCTAGAGGCGGCTTTGGTCCCCTTGGGCTAGAACTCTGGACGTCTTACCAGGCCTCCAGCATTAGAGTCCTCGTGAAGGGGTTGTTCGAACAGAGCAGGATGTTTCTTTAAGAGTTCTGCTGTAAGGAGAGAGCAAATGTGAGCTCTGAGATGGGGTGATTCTTTGCAAGAGCTCAGCCAGAGCTTTCCATGAGGTCTCCTTCTTAAGCTGGGTACTCATAAGCCATTTTGTCTTCTGTTTCTAAGGCCTTCTAAATCTATTTTAATCTGAGAATCAAAACAAAACTGGAGTGACTTTTGTGTAAATGGGTTAGAAAATGTTCTTGGCCAAAGGGCTATCTATATTGACTTTAAGAGGGAGATGTCTTTGATAACATTGGTAGATGAAACACACATGAACACACAGAGCTATTAAGGGCATGTTCGTCTTTACCATGACAACCAAGTGCATAAAGATCAATTGGAAAATCTGGAGGATTTCTCGACGTGAAGAGAAAACAGGTCACAATTAGAAGTTAGCTGCCAAGAAAATCCCTGAGAGGAAAGACCGTTTAAGGGGATTCGCAGTTCTGATAGGCAGAGATTTGGTTTTAAAAATCCTCCCCAGTTTATGCCAAGCCACAAAGAAACAGAAAGCCAGCTTCTCCCTCATTGAAAAAGACAGAGAAGGCCCGAGTGTTAGCATAGTAAGATGTCTCTGCCCTGCTCAGAGTCTGCAGTCATAAAAAGAGTCACTGTTAAGCCCAGGAGCAGGAGAAAACCACTGAAACCTTAGCTCTTGTTGGAGCTCATTGGTGAGTTGTCATTGAACATGGGACAAGCCTGGATGCCATGCCACACGGAGGGCAAGGAAAGTCCACTTGGGCCGAAGGGTTGGTCCAGGCTACGTGAGGGAGTCTGTCACCTGTTACAGCTCAACGATGAGAAGATACAAAGTGAAACAGAAGTACATACATTTCTTGAAGTCTTGCTCCAAACAGTGCACCTTTAAAAAATACACACACACACACACACACACACACACACAGACACACACACACTACAGCGTTATGTGTTTGTTTAATGATTGACTGGAAGGAAACGACTTCCTGTAGAATGAGTACAACACGTGGTGAGGATCACCCACCATGGCCGATCAGCAGAACTCTCTGGAGCCGGTCTGCCCGGTCAGGGGCTCGTTCCATCCCCGACCGCATGCTTTACTGTTAAGTTGACGGCGCTGATGTTTGAGAGGAAAACACCGAGGAAAACAAAACAGCTGAAAATGCCAGACAAGTGGTTTAGTTGGCAGGAAACGACGTTGACTCGGCGATCCTTATTTTGAATAGTAGCTTTTGAAGCAATGCAGATGTCATTAGAGAGATTACAGAGGTAGATGGTGATTTTATAGATCTGATGAGAAGGGTTCTGGATCATTGTAAGGGGTTTACAGTTGATGGCCCTGCGTCAAGTGTCTGGGTTTAGTCTCTTGAAGCGGAAGGCTTTCCTGTGCCATGATACACACTTCTGCGAAGGAATATTACTGTGATTGTAACTGTGGCCTGTCAGCCGCTTCACATAGAGATAAGACCAGAGGCACTGAGGGAATGAGAAACAGAAAGGTGGCCATTTTGGGGGCAACTGAAAAATATTCTGAATACAGAAAGGGGGAAAGAAGTGGCTTGAGAAGATGTCTTTGTGTGAGGATGCCCACAATAGTTGCATT